>JAQGBD010000512.1:0-28544 GCA_034698165.1 Punctoribates punctum | reverse complement strand
CTGATATGACGCTTACAAATGTATGAATTGATTGTCGGATAGAGAGATGTGGACTCTTTCGCCAAACTTCCAGCGAAACGAGTGACTAAAAATATCATAACCGTGTGATAAACACCGACTGCCAGGTTAGCCGATCTCAGGAATAGACCGCCCGATCCGAAGAAAAATATATAATACATAAGAGTGACGATTAGAGTAACGCAAAAGCGATTAATAAAAATCAAATATTTGAAGAATTCGTTGTATTTATAGGTCATTAATGACAATCTGTTGTGAGTCTGAAACAACTCAACCAAGAGCTGAGTTTTTCCGATTTTTCCGATTCTTTTGAATCTATCGTTCAATTGATGGAACCTCTGCTTTATATAGAAGACAGTGAAGTATAGTATTGCATAGGGAAGTACTATCGGACTTGTTATGAAGTGCGCCCACATATGCAATATTATGGTCCAAATAATAATTGTTCCGATAGAGAAGTACTGCTCTTTACTAAAATAGGCCACAAGACTGTAAAATACATAAACGGCAGAGAATATCCAGGAGAAACTGTTTCGCATCATCTTTAGAATGATGATCCAACAGATTTTGGAAACAAATCTTAGTTTTTTCACGTTTTTATCTTTAAGACCATGGTCAGATTGTGGCCCCAAATTCAACATTACGTGAATAACTTGAAAACTTTCCGACCTCTGGCCTAATGTTAACGATTTATATTAATTTTTGTTAAAATATTTATTAGAATTCAATAATTGAGTCAAACCTAAGATAAAAGCCGTTCTGTAAAGAGAACCAAATAGAGAACACCCGAAGAGAATGGTATTGAAGAGAATGCGATCTCCCGTCACATAAAAGGGATCTCCGATCAGATTCCATATCTTTGGATCTGCTATAAAGGCGGCGCCAATAAAACGGATACAAATAAGCCAACCATACAAACAGATGACAATTGAAACCCAATAGGATTTGTTGTCTCTTGAGATTATCCATTCATTTCTTAAAAACTTTTCAAAATTGCAGAAATACATCGAAAGTTCTTCGTCTGATTGTTCCCCGGATTCTTCGAACGACAAGTCTGGGAACACAAACCACAATACAAGACTTATAAGTCTAATTTGACCTTTAATTACAATTTTTAAAAATCTTTGGCAAAACATAATTATGTTTTAGATTTTACTGAAATTTAACGAATTATAAGAAAAACATTAATATAATGTTTGGCATTAAAATTAAGGACTTTCTGTTAATCGCTGCAATTAGACCTGGATCAATGTCAATGTTAATGTCAATATCAATATCAAACAAAATATTGATTTAAGGAAATACTTTTAACACTAATACTAATTTAGATTCAATTATAGCATAAATTTATTTACAAATATTAATATAGTAACTTATAAAGTAAACTATTGTAACTTGTTCAGTTTCAAAATTTAGAAGTGACAAAAAAATATAATGACTTTGTTATCTCCCAAATATTAAAGTCATTGTCTAATTAAACTTAATTTGAAAAATGTACTAGTCGTTATAAATGTGCGTCATTCTAATTCAAGATATTTCGTAACATCTTTATTACCCAACAGAACACATATAAGTTATCTAACTAATTATGGTAATTAGAATTGTTCCAGAACAATTTATTAGTTGCAAACTCGTGAATATCATATCGTTTGCGGACAGGAGTCTAATAATAAACTTTAACAAATGGTAAGCGAAGGAGGAGAGGACACCACAAATACAATCTTTAATGTACTCTTCAGAAAGTTGTAGTCCTATTCATCTCGATTGAGATTAATAGACATTAATGACATTACAATTGTAGACACCAGTAGTTCTTAAATAGTTGTTCTCATTGACAGCAATAGTCCAATTGGATGTTAAAGGAGAGGAGATGGCAAATCCTAATAAAACACAAGTTTCAAATTTGGTCATTTGCCCCTCTCGTCCTCCATTAGTATATGAGTGCCCGATATAGGATTAAACTTATACCGGACCTTCTTTTAATTGAAATTTAATATCAATTTTTCCACTCATTTGTATTTTGAAAGCAATTCACTCTTTAGTGATTTAATTTCATTTCTTTCACTTTATTTTATTTTTATTTGATTTCTACTCTATTTGAATATATTATTATTTGCAAAACATATAATACTTCTATAATTTGATATTTAATCAGATTTTGAGCTCAAATTAAGAATTTTATAATAAATGGTTTTCAAATGACTTGTTTTTAAAACAAAAATGAGGACTCAATTGTCTGTTGTGGTCACCTCTCTTCTGGTATTTGTTGACTAATTGAGATGTTATAAGTTTTGCTTCACACTGTTGACTGATCTAGATCATTTTCTTCACAACTCTGCAAATAATTGATGCGAACGACAAGTTTTGCGGAACAGTTGACAGTCAGTGAATCTAAAGTTTATTTGATATAAATCTTGAGAATTGTTTTTCAGTTCCACTAAATCCAGTGATGGCTGAGAGTAGAGAAGGAGGGGGTTATCCCTCATTTGGTCGCTTGACGTTCAGATTATCCGCCTTTTATGACATATCTCTTCTTAACAAATATGGAAATAATACAAAAGCGGTAGAAGAGTTCATTTACCGGACAGTCAGCAGTGTTTCGATGTCTTACAGACACTCAAGTATCCAAAGAGTGGCGGACTTTGGCTTTCAAATCAAGAAAATAGGATTTTATAGAAAGCGCATCCCTGAAAAGGGAATCGGAAATTTTTATCGAGGGGAGTTTTGTGCACATATCAAAAGGTATCACCTTGATACATCACTCGCTGCTTCTGTTTTGTTCACTGGGTATTTGAAATTCACTTAATGAGTGATTTATTTGATTTATTGTTTGCGAAACACAGACACAACTTTCGAGGATTTATGTCAAACACGTCTTCAACTCAGGGTATATATCGTTAATAAAAATATAATATAATATCAATAAAAATAACAAACAATTGATTTTCTCTAATAAAAGGACTGGCTCATATAAATGTTGCCTGTGACTGGTGGGGAAGGCAGGGGCGCGGAGTCGGTAATTGCTTTTAAATTATTGCTATTTTTGCGGTTTAATAGGAAAGTAGTTTTGAATGAGGATTAAAAGTAGAGAAAACTTTTTTCAAAGGATATTTAAAATTTTGATTAATCTTTGATTTGTTTATTAAAAAGATCCTTGTACACTAGTGGAAGGCCGTCAGTATAGAGCAGCGATGATTTTGACGCATGAACTGGGACATATGTCGGTCTAATCACCAGACTATATTTTATCAAATATATTTTACCTAAAATTTTTATATAGTCTTGGTATGAATCACGACGAAGCCATCAATTGTGGCGACAAAGATGTGATGAGTCAATCGACTGGCGATGGAAAGACTCGTTGGTCTCACTGTAGTGTCGCTCAAATGGCGACATATCTGACGTATCTTAAGAAGACTTCGTAAGTTTCCCTCATTTTTCAGGTATTCATAACTCAATTGATTTGCAGGCACTGGTGTTTTGAAGCCGATGCTAGTGTTGCCACAATTCCCTCTCAATACAAATCCACTGATGTTGGGGAACAGTGCCGAACATCACTCGGCCCTAATTTTCACGAATATTACCCATGGAATAAAAGAGCTGTAATCAATTTGTAGACATACTTGGTTATTTAATGAAATCATTCTCTTTTCAAAAGAATATTTGCCGTCGAATTCAGTGCACAGACGGCATATTTATAATACCAATTCATCCCGCGATGGAAAACACTCCCTGTGCTCCCGAAAGGGTCTGCTTTGAAGGTCTCTGCAGACGATTCTGATTCGAATCAATAAAAGAGCTAAAAATTAGTGTCAAATAAATTACAACTTTTTTTTAATATCAATGAATAAAAGTTTTTGAAACTAATTAATCAAAAGTTTATTAAAATATCGGATTTCTGTGAAACGGCTGTGAATCGAGTCCTCCATTAATGAGTACTATTAATGAAGGTTTCATTGATTGAAATTCTCGGCCAAAATGTTCAGCAAAAAGACAATAATATTATTGTTGATTACAATCCATTGCCTGATAGACATCGTGTCAATGGGAAAGATCCTGGACAAAGTCAAGGCAAAGGCAGACAAAAAGACCAAGGACAAAAACGCGAAACCAGCCGATCAGAAGGTCTTCAGTTATGACTTATCTATGAATTTTTCATTAAAACTTTCACTAAAGGTTTCACACTTTTCATGGAAATTTCAAAATTCTAGTGAAACTTTTATGAAAGGTGAACCATTTCTAACGAATAAGCAAGGTCAAAGTTTACATGAAAGATTCATTAGAATTTTAAGCCAAATATCTTACTAATAATCTAATCTATCTCATTTAGGTCTCGAAAGCACCCAAATTGACGGCACAACAAATTGAATTCTCTAAGAAGTTCTTCAAGAATATGATGGAAGACCAGGAAAAGGGTGAAAAAGGCATTCCACTCAATTACTCCAAATCATTGAAAGTCGAAAAGGGAACAAAACTGACCGAAAACAACGACATCGAAGTGCCAGAGGACGGCATAGATAAGCCAGAGGAGCCGGGCAACAACGGTGAGGTACAACACGCACCCCAAAGTCAACCCTCTCCGGGAGGCATTGGAACCTATAGATCTGTACCCAGTGGCGGAACTATATTTTTGGACGGACTGGTTTCCAATTTTGTTCCCGTCGGTGATCCCTACTCTGGAATGCCTGACAGGTGACCATTAATAATATGATTTTGTGCTTTAATCACAAGTTTTGATCCCAAAAAATAGTTTGATATCAATAGCAAAGTGGTGTATGTGAGTGAACTCCACATCTCTTCTATCTATTGTCTAACTTTAATTGTCTGCAGAGAGATCTTCATAAAGGGCGCACTTGTCATCATTTACACAACAATAAGATGGCCGCATAAGATCCTTCTGAAGATGATTCTGTTCACGGGAGCGATAGCTTGGGTACCTGCAACTCTTATCTATTGTTTGAGTCCGGTATCGATGTCGCGTTTCGTCGGCAAATCCAAAATAATTAGCAACAAATTCGACGAATTGGCTGACCTTCAGTACAAACTGAAAGTACGGCAATCAAATATGATCGACAAGGTTTACAGCTTGAAGGAAGTACAAAAAATATCTTGCTGGTTTGTTTAGCAATACATTCACATTAGAGAGGGGTTCAGCCAATAAGAAAATCTTTACATTATTTAATTATCTTGACTTTGATCTAAAAAATTAGTTTAATTCCAAGCCTTTAGATAGTCTTTCATAAGGTTTAGAGCAGAGGTGGGATGGAATGGGATGGGATGGCCAATGACCGAACCTAATGTTTGGATTTGAAATGTAGAGGGATGTGGAGGGAGGCCTTAATGTTAAAATCTGTTAAAATCAAATTGATGTGCCATCAAATGTGCCATCAAATGTGCTATCTCCGATTTAGTGTAGCAACGTTTTCCAATAGCAGAAGCCCAGAGAAAAATTTTGAGCTGATCCCCCCTTTCCAATGACTGATTAAAATCTTGAACCGAATTGAAAATTTTTTAAATTGGTTGTAGCATGTTCAATGATTGGAGAGACAGTTCAGTGCGAACAGTTGACGACGACGCCAAGGAATGGTTAATGCATTGGTACCACTCCTTCACAAAACTGATGCTGGTCATATATCTCACTAATTGCTAACCAAGAGATAAACTTAATTTTGTTTATATTTCAGTTGCTTTACTGCGGAGACTATAACGACGGGACAGAGATGTGTGAAAACGTCGAATTCGATGGTATTTTCTGGTATTTTATTTTCTGTTTTAACCTCGACTTTAACTTTTCAGAGGCCGAACCGCTTCGGGTTATTCCCCGATCACATATCACTCTATGGGTTGAGATGTTTGTCAAATTCTTCTAAGATTAATAACAACAAAATCATTGATTCAATGGTTGCATCATGGTTAACAATCAATAAATTAATGGTTATTCAATTTTAATTTAGATAATGTCCATGATCATTTAGAATTAAAAAATTTATAGCTTGAATTAAAAGTTCATTTCATCGAATAAAGTGTTGAAATATAAAACTCAAAATATTGGTCTAAATTTTAATTAATTAATTACAAAAAACTAATTAATTTTCTTTCAATGATTCAAATGTCGGATATTTTTCCAGACATTTATTAATTGCAAATATTTAACTAAATTTTCGGAAAATTTCTAATTATGTCTGACATTAAATATTTAATAATATTATCAGTTTTATTGTCATTTTCTGTGGACACTACTGTGGAACAGGATGGGGAACAGATTCAAAAAGCACCCCGATTGAAACCCAATCAGTTGGAATTCTCAAAGAAATGGTGGAAAGGTCTGGGAGAAGATCAGAAACCCAAACGTCCTGGAGCAGTGAAGAAGAAGGGGGGCACATATATGGCCGCGATAAGACCTGGTGGTGACACACAGTTCTTGGATAGTATGTGCGTTGTATTATTTCCCGTCGGTGATCGTTTTGGAGGCATACCTGATGAGTGAGTCTTTACCACAAATATGATAAATAATTGATTCAAATCTATAATAAATTTGAACTCTTCAGCATCGTATCGATGGCCACATATTGCATGTAAGTCCCTTATAGTCGGTTCCCATCTCTTAGAGCTCTGCCACATGTGCTATCTTCACAAATAATTGAGTTATTTTCAGACAATTCATAATAAACGGGATCATAACTCTCGCCTACACTACGATTCGATGGCCGCACAAAATCTTATTGAAAACGATGTTAGCGTTGGGGGCCCTCACATTCCTTCCCACGAATACCTTATTCTGTTTGAATCCGTTGGCTATTTATAATTTCGTACAAAAGGGTAAAATCATTAACAAGAAAATCGACGAATTGTCGGACATAAACGATGAGTTCAAGAAGCGCCTTGCTAACTCCATGGATAGATTTGGATCTATGGCCAAAATGCAGAAACACTCTTGCTGGTATTCAATTTAATTATCCCGCTATTTTGTTTCCTAGTAGTTTATTGATGAAAAGTGACCAAGCACAATCTAATTTCAATTTTTCTCAAGTGCCTGGTTCGATTATAAGCAAAAGACTATTCGAGAGGTCGCTCCCGAGGCGCGAGACTTTCTGTCGCAGTGGTTCACTGCTTTCTTCAAAATTCATGAGGTCTGACCGATAACTGATTTAATGAGCAAGATAATTGCCAAGTTAACTTATTTTTTAAACAAACAGATCGTTTACTGTCAGACATTCTCAATGCAGCAGGCTGTGCAATGGTGCAATGAGTTCGAGTTCATGGGTAAAACAAATTCAGTTTCAATTCATTTAATAGAAAACTAATTTCCAAATAGATATGGAACCCACGCGAGTACTACCCCGGTCTTGGATGACCATATGTATAGAGCTATTGGCGCGCTTCTTCTGATCAAAGTTTTGGCAAACAATTATTCACCTGTTCAATTACAGGTTCACCAGTCTTTTAAATTATATCAATATTCCAATAAATTGACTCTTGGCTTAAATTAATATAAACTGTTTTGCGTTGAAAAAGGGTTTTTCACAAATATTTAAACTAATTTTCGAAAAGAATTTGAATAAAAAAATTAAAAATAAATGAATGAATTATTTGTAAATTAAAATGAAATTAAGGGAAATCCATATCTTGAGTGAAACCGGATATCAATGAAATAATTAATAAAGTGTTTGACACGCAATCAAACGCCTATTGGTCTATATTTTTGTCAGCCATTAGATGAGACTCTGAGAAGAATGGGGTCTTCAATAATATCCAAATATGTCTTCAAAATGCGGTCGAAAAGTGTGGCCATTATTTTATGTATATTAGTATTAAACGATCAAATATTGGACGGAATGTGCGACAACAGTGCCCCGAGTCCTGCAGAACGAGAAATTGAAATCGAATACGAACACAGAAAACCATCAAAAGATGACGACGACGCCGATGGCAAAGGGAAGGGCAAAGGCGGTGATGGCGACGGAGCTGATGGAAAGGGAGGTGACGGAGATGGAAAAGGAGGAAAAGGCAAGGGGGGTGACGGCGATGGAGATGATGGCGATGGCAAAGGGGGAAAAGGCAAAGGAGGCGATGGTGATGATGATGGAGGGGATGGAAAAGGGAAGGGCAAAGGAGGAGATGGTGATGGAGGAGACGGAGATGGAGGAGATGGTGATGGGAGTGGTGGGGATAAAGGCAAAGGAAAGGGAAAAGGAGGTGATGGAGATGGTGCAGATGGTAGTGATGGAGGAGATGGAGATGGCAGCGGTGGTAAAGGAGGGAAAGGTAAAGGAAAGGGAAAAGGAAAGGGCAAAGGAAAAGGAGGGAAAGGTGGAGATGGCGACGACGGAGATAGTGGTGATGGGGGAGATGGTGACGGCGGTGATGGGAGTGGTGGAGGAGATGGGGACGATGGAGATGGCGGAGGCAAAGGGAAAGGAAAGGGTGGAAAAGGCAAAGGCGGTAAAGGAAAGAATGGGAAGAAACCCTCAAATTTGTCGGCTGATGGCGAAGAAGATGGCGGTGATGGCGATGGTGGAGATGGTGACGATGGCGATGGAGGCGGTAAAAAAGGAAAGGGAGGCAAAAATGGAAAGGGTGGTAAAAATGGAAAGGGTGGAAATGGTGATGGCGGGGATGGAGATGACGGTGAAGGTGGTGGAGATGGCGATGAAGACTATGCTGATAATGACAATGAAGGGGAGGATGAAAAATATGGCGCTGATGGCGAGGACGGGGATGATGGCGGCGACGGTGATGATGGCGGAAAAGGTGGTGGTAAAGGAGGTGGTTCTGGTGCCGGTAAAGGGGGAAAAGGGGGCAAAGGAGGTAAAGGAGGCAAAGGAGGTAAAGGAGGAAAGAAAGGAATGGTTGACTTATTGGACAACGGACTGCCAAACCGCGCTCTTCCCAAAGCTGGGGGTCGTATCGGAAAGATTTCAGGCACCGGCACTCAACGAACCAGAAAGAAAACTATGAGCGGATTGGCCCGAACTGTCGATGACAGACTCGTTCAGTTAGATAGATGGGGAGATCCTCATATGGGAATGCCAGAAGATGCTCTTGGTCATATTCTGTACTGTGCGTAAGTGATTTCAAATAACTTGAGAAACAATTGACTAATAGATTGTTTGTTCAGTCAATTCGTTTATAGCGGTCTCTTCTCTTTGGTCTATATTGTGGTTCGCTATCCCCTGAAAGTTGCGAACAAATGTGTGATATTTGTCGGTGCCATCGGACACATCATCTCATACGCCAACAGATGTGTGAACCCGATCGCAATCTTCGACTTCGTGGCGTCTGGCAAACGACATAACGCACATCTCCAACGTATGGCTCAATTCAAACTACAAATTAAGAAGCGATGGATTTGGGTCGCAGACAAATCCAGACACGAAGACAGACAAATGTTCACCTGTTGGTCAGTTATACCTCTTTTGTCGACTCATTATTTATTTTATGTTTGACTTGATTTTCAATTTATAGTTCTCTTCACGAATATAAGTTGCAGTGCGTTGCGGAGGCGCCTGAAATTGCCTGGTTCACCAAACGGTATTGGTTGGGAATGACTAAACTCCCAGAAATTGTCTATTGGTTTGTACCCCTAATAGTTTTACCCATTTTTTAAATTAAATTACATTTAATATTGAATGACCCATAGCATGAAATACCAGCAAGGTTCTCAGGCATGTGAAGAGACAGACTTATCGCCGACGGATAAAGAGCCTCAACGAGTAGTACCGCAGGCATTATACACTCTGGCTCTGGAAATTCTGGATCGATTTATTTAAAATTTAGACCACTTTGTAAATTGTGTTGAATTGTTTCACTCCATTGACTTTTTTTTGACAAAATTGAAAATTAATAAATGTTTTGAATTCTATTTTTTACTTCTATTAGTAATTTCACAAATGATTTGAATTTGAAATTCAATACTTTTTTTCATTAATTAGTTTTTCTATAATTCAATTAAGTGGTGACCGTCTGCTGTCGGCCATACTTTTCAACTGATTCTGTGTTTTTAGTTCACAAAATGGTTTCAAAGAGTTATGCATTAATTGTATGCGTTTTAGTATTTAGTGATCATATAGTGGGAGGACTCTCTCAGAAACCGGCAAAGAATGGACAAATCAATTTTGATTTGGGGCAGAATAATGGTATGGTCAATAGGGGTCGGTTTCCTGGAGCGGGTGGCCCTTTGGGTAATATAATTGGAACCGGAAACAGCATTACTTTGAAGAAGGGTCGTCTCAGTGGTCTGGCAAAGGCTATAGACGACAGAATGATTACAATCGATAGGTTTGGTAATCCATACGGAGGTCTTCCCGAAGATATGTTGGGACACATCAGGTTCTGTGCGTAAGTATTCGGTTCTGAATCACTTCTGTTTTGAATTTGTGGTACATTTCAGTGAATTCATTTACAACGGACTCTTTATTCTGGTTTTCCTCACAATTCGATACCCATTGAAAATTCTGAGCAAAGCTGTGCTACTGAGCGGTGCCATCGGTTTTATCCTAACGTATGCCAATTGGTGTGTCAACCCCTTATCACTTCTCGACTTCACTGAGAACGGGAAGAGAGTGAACCAACACCTCGAAAGACTCGCTCCGTTCAGAGAAGAGATGAAGAAAAGAATTATTTGGATCACAGATAAGTCACAGCATTCGGACAAACAAATGTATTTCTGTTGGTAAGACATCATCCCATTGACAAATGACCATGATCATATTCAATTGCTTGTTACACAGCGCATGGCACGCATATAAACGTAAAGTCTATAATGAAGTGCCCGAAGCCGTCAATTTTGCTAAGTTTTACCATGTTGGTCTTTACAAATTGCCGGAACTGGTTTGGTGGTAGGCCTTCCATAACATAATTATTTGAATATAAATATTAAGTCATTATATGGTCTGATGTTTAGCTGGAAATACCAAATGGGTTCAAAGGCGTGCGCCAATGTCGACCTCTCCCCCACTGACGATGAACCGGACCGAGTGGTCGGACAATCGCTTTACACCCATGCCTTCGAGTGTTTGGACACATTCTTATAAAACGCAAAAATTGATTAAAATTTGAATAAAAACTATTTATAAATAAAATGGAGTGACCCTCACATACCCTCACATTTGTAAACCTTTACTATTGATCAATAAGAGGACCAAAAGCCAAATATCAAGATCATTGACCAACCAATAGATCGTTTCTGACAACTGTAGGCATTGAAACTAATTTAAACTACTTTTTAATTGAATATTAATAAGTCTAATGAGAAGAGAATCGCCACAAATGCCGAACAAATGCCACACAAATGCCAGGAAAATATTTTTTATTGCAATCATAGAAACGTATAATAAGAGAAGAAAAGTAGAAAATAAGCAAAAATTGGTTCAAATGATAGTAAACATGAAATTGTATTCTTAAGATATAATCAAATTAAAGCCATTCACATAAGAAAACTATAGATTCTATCGATTATTAAATACATTAATATTTAGGATAAATTGGAATACATTTGCATTTCGATTAAACTCGAGTTATATTTAAATCTTATAAAACACTTGGTTTTCGTCGGAAAAAAAATAACAAAAAACAAAATTAATAAACAAAAAATGAAAACAAAGAGTAGTCCGTATATCCAGTGCTGAGTCCGTTACCATATAAACCGTTGCCGTAATGTTTAGGCCGAAGCCGGTGTCAAACGTTTAGGTTCTTGTCCTGAGGCCAAAAGGTTGGGTCTCTTTCCCAACATTTCCACCGATTCCTTCACAGCCTTCTTCTGTTTGAGTTCGATCTTCTTTCGGGTCCTTTTGTGAGCTCTGACCCAAAACGCCATCTCTTCGTTGACAGACAACAGTCTTGCCATCACTTCTTTGCCATTGAAGACCAGTTTGTGGACCACTTGTTTGTCATCCGTCAGAGTTTTATTCAAATCCAGGACTTTCTGAGCGACCGAACGATCAATGAATTGAATCAAACAATTGGCCGAAGAATCAGATGAAACGTAAACCACTTTTCCATAACCAGAGAAGAATTCCTTAATGCGATTCGATTTCTTCTTCTTCTCCTTTGTAACCAGTCTTCGGGGCAAACCTATCAGTTGGAGTACAGTTCCCTCCAACTCAAGGATTGCCTTTTTCTGTTCGGCAGTCGTGTCCACCGAAATGTTCCGCATTTTGTTGACGAGAAGATCCGTTTCCTTTTTAGAGTCCAAAAGTTTGCGTTTGCGCTGATTCTGAGCCCATTTGGTTTCTTTCGTCAGTTCCTTGTCTTTGAACTTCAGAACCAATTGATTGACGAGTCTGTCAGCCATTGCCTTATCAGAGAAGGTAATGACTGCACAGCCCTTCCACTTATGACTGGGCTTCGATTTCTTCATTTTGGTGTTAAGGACAGACCCGAACTGTTGCGACCATTGCATCAACTCATCCGAAGTGAGATCTTTGGGAAATCCCTTCACAACGACAGTTCGCTCTGCGAAAGATCGATCTCCAAGAGATCTCTTCAAGAGGTCATCCAATTTGGGAACCGGTCTATCGGCTCGACGCCGGACTTTACCCTCATTTGGATGACATTCAATCAAATCCGAGTGCAATGTCTTCAGTGCTTCGATGAGAAGACTCTTTTCGTTATTAACCAATGATTTCAATCGATTGAATTTCATCAGTGTTTCGATGGACAGCCCTTTCGTATAAAAACCAAACATTGAGTGATTTTTCGGATTAATTTTAATTAAAATTTGTATTAAATTGTATTTCATTCTGATTTTCAGTAAAAGATTATGATTATGATCATGGTCAATTACATCAACTCAAAGGGCATCGTTTTAATCATAAAAAGTAATTAATGGTAATTCAAATTCAAATTAAAAGAAACCATTGCTTACATCCGGAGTCCTTTTGTGTCATATTTTGGAGGAATTTATCATTTCTTAGATTAATATCTGAGAAATAATACTCCAATTGTTTGACAACTTTGGTCTGAAGACTGTCTTCGGCGCCGATAAGTGATGGCATAACTGATCCAAATTAAAGGCCTGACTAATGGAAAGGAGTGAACTATACTAATGGCGATCCTCTCCTCGACTGTCAGCAGTTGTGACCACAAGTCATGCGATGCCTCAAATCAGGCGATCGTCTGACCGCTGAGGAGTTCCTCACATATTGTGTATAACCCATTACTTGAATACCCATACATTTTGAGCTTTGCTGGTGTTCGATGAGTTATCTTGCTCAATTCCAATTCTCTTATTAAAGCCCCCTTTTGTGTACACTCTTATTGTATGAAATCTTGCAAAATGACGCGATTTCTGGCCCTTAGTTTTTAAAGTTTGTTTACTCATTCCTTAAAATATTGAGTAGTCTTGCTCATTCAAATGAACTTCTTAGTAAACAAGCCTTGAATTAAAGAAAACAATCAATTATTAGGATTAATAGATGGCTTTCCCCTAATTATGGTTATGAAATAAGTTGGGAAAAGACCTTTCGCTAAAACTTTTGCCTAAAAACATCTAATCTTTTAGTTTTTAATTGTTTTTGATTTAATTAATGCCTTAAGAAAGTTAAGACAATTGATTAACAATAACCCAGTTTTGGCGAAAACCCTCTCCTCTATTGAATTTAAATTATGTTTTCCCTCTTCGGCATTGATTTGTTTGAAAATAACCTTTCATTCAATACAAATATTAATCGATTTATCAATTGATCAGTAGTTATGTCATCCATTCAAAGATAAAATGAAGTATTTGTCACTCTATTGTTATTCTGTGCTCTCATTTCGTAATTTTTATCATTTATTCCTTTATTTGGCAAAAATTCGATAAACAAATGAATGAGAAATTAAAACATATCAACGAATGTCAATATTAGCTGATTGAGCTTGATTATTTCGATTATTTTCTGGTTTGAGATGAGGCAAACCTCATATTATTTTATACTTAAAGTGTACTCAATCAGGAATTAGATAACTTTTATTTATTATTGATACTTAAACTTTGCACTGAACAAGGTTATTTTCGCAAAAATGTAGAATGAGATTAGCCTGCTTCAATCTATACAATCTTACTATCAATCAATTTGAAAAATCAATCCTTTGTTTCTTTGATCATTTAAAAGCATTAATTTGTTTGAATTTTAAACAATCCTTTGATTCAAATGTTAAACAAAGGCTTCGAATAACGATATTTGAAAAAATGTAAAAATGAATTTATTTTGTATGTCTTCTGAAGATTTTGTTTGTCTGTAAACGCGCTGACAATTAGTTTCGAAATATAAGTTAAGAATTGAAAAACAATTCTTTGTTTTTTGTGAAATTTGATTTGAAAACCACTTAAATGGAGATAAACACAGAGAGTGAACTTCCGTCTCATACGGAGATTACTGGTGGCAAAGGAATGACAGATATAGTCTCGGAAACGGCAGTCAAACTGGCCCTTCAGTCTTCAGAAAATCAGTTGCATTCGAGGACTGGCAGACATTTAAAGAGATTTAGTGAACAGTTGACTAAAAAGTTAGCGATGAAGGAATTGAATAGAGAGAGATCCGGTGCCAAAGACAGACCCTCTGATAATATGGTGTACGACCCCAAAAAAGAATTCAAAAGACTCTATGATCTAAAGGATAAAGACTTTGATTTTGATATCGAAGAGACGAAGGGACAGAGGGAGGGCACCATCACTGAAATCATAATCAATCCTAAAGAAGTTATTCAGGTTTTTATACTATTTTTTCATTGCTTTCTAATTAAATTCCGAAAGAAATACCTATAATATAATTAGAAGACAATTGTTTTTATGTGACCCCCAGCCCACCCCCTGTGGGCTTCTATTAGTTTGAAAACTCGTATTTCTAATACCATTTCTGACATGTATTTCAAATTAAGTTTATCTTTAATTCTCATAACTTTTGATTTATATAACCTTTGATTTTATCTCTGATAACACTTTTGTTTGTGATTTGAGTACTCTTTGCAAACCATAATTGATTTTGTGGTCACTTTCAGTGGAATTTCTTCTCAATATTCTAATCAAATATTTTTTAAAGTCAGGAATACAAACAATTACTCCATAATTGAATATAATTGAAAAAATGATTGATTAAAACAACATAATTCTCCTTAATTTGTTTGAAGGGCAAAGCTCAGGGTAATAAATTTAAGTCATATCAACTCATAAACAACTGATATTTTATCAAAAATTTTATCAAGCAAATTTACATAATGCAAATTATTTCAAACAATACAATTAGTCAGTGAAAGACTAGGAAAACTTAAAAGAAGATAAATAAACCTGGACTTTGAGTAAAATAATGCGATATCCCTCACAAAACAAACAATAATTATCTAATCTAGGTAATCCTCATTAGACGAATATCGTATTAGTTTTTGTAAAGTTTCTATAAACAGAGCATTAATTGTTTGATAACTTTTCTGTGTTTAGCAAAGAATTTATGTATTTTTCAATTTTTTAAATCCAAGAACAAAAATCCGTTTAGTTCACGAATATTAATGGAGTCGCCACAAGACCCGCAACAAAATGTCAATAAAATTGAATCTCTTGATTGGAACCGATTGATGGTTGAGATCCGTTCGCTTAAGTTTTCGTATAAAAGAAAAACTAAATTCATGGAAAACTTGAATATGTCGGTCCCCAAGAGCGCAATGTATGCAATAAATGGGTTTAATCAAGATATTTATCAAATTTCTCTTAGTTATGGACTTTTAGGTCCGAGCGGTTGCGGAAAAACAACTCTCCTTAAAATGATTTTAGGTTTGATTCCACTTATAATTACATTAGGTTTGGGTTTAATTGCAATATTTTGACTGAAGGTCTGATGAGAACCCAGAGTGGTTCTGTCAAGGTCAATGGCAAAAGACCAGGAGATCCCAAAAATAATATTCCGGGCGCTGGTGTAGGGTTTATGCCTCAGGTAATCAATAGAAAACACATGTTTTATTGCATTTCAATGATATTTTGATTCAGGAATTGGCTCTCATCCAAGAATTCACTCTAAATGAAGCGCTCAGGTATTTCAGCCGAATCTATGGTATGACTGACGAAGAGATTGTTATGAGAACTAAGTTTTTGGTCGACTTTCTTGATTTGCCGGATCCGGAAAGACTTATATCACAAATGAGGTCTCAGTTCTCAATTGTATTTGAAATAAGGTTTTGTTTATAAATTGTGACTTTCAGTGGCGGACAGAAGAGAAGAGTTTCTCTTTCTTTATCTCTGGTACACAATCCACCGCTTCTGGTCTTAGATGAGCCCACAGTTGGAACTGATCCGGTCCTAAGAGAGAGGTTACTTAGTTTTCATTCAATTCTGTTTTCAAACTATTAATATTTTGCACAGAATTTGGGATCATTTGGTTGTTTTGTCGCAAAAGGAGTCGACAACAATCATAATAACCACTCATTATATAGAAGAGGCCCGAAGAGCACACGTCATATCACTGATGAGAAAGGGACAGCTCCTGGTCGAGCACTCGCCTCAATATCTTTTAGGCTTTTTTTGTACACAGAATTTGGAAGAAGTATTCCTAAATCTTTGTCAGGACAACCCTAACAAAGCCTCACAAATGCCACAAAGTTATTACAAACAGATAAAGGATGAACAGAATGAAGCCAATGTTCCCCATTATAAGAGCACCGATAATATGGCTCACAATGAAATGACGACTAAACCGGTCACAACTCAACAGAGAATTAAGAATCAGATCAATAAAAACTATATCAGACTTATTAGGAATAAACCGTAAGTTTGAAAAAACTCTTTGAAAATGATTTAAACATTGATTGAGTTTTCTTTAAAAGTCTTTTAGTTTTTGAGACAGTTTTGCCCACTTTTTGCATAATTATCTTCTTTCTGTGTATCGGAACCAAACCCTTCGGATTACAAATAGCGGTTTTCAATGAAGAATATTTTGAAGATAATCTCAAAAATAATTCGTTCCCTACTCTTAGCGATGATTTGTTGAGATCTATTGACAATAAGACTATCAATTTGGTGAGTTTTGTACTCATAATTATCTAATAATTTATTTATTTGGAATACAATTGAACACCTAGCACCATTATCCCACCAAAGCCTCTGCAATCGAAGCGGTAACAGATAATAATGAAGTGTTTGGGGCGCTCCTTATCCCCCGATCCTTTTCTATGAGTCTATTCAAAAGGTTTACGGCAATGACTAAAGCAAAGGAAGAGGATATCGACAACTCTACCATTTCATTCAAAGCTGACTTCACAGGTAACTAATTATTTGCGTCAAACAAATATTTAATAATTCATTTTTGACGTCAGATATGATAATAACCGAAACCATAACCAGAGCTCTGATTGAAGGCGAGTATCGATTCCAGAAAACAGTGATTTCCAAATATTTCCGCACCTCTCAGAAGGACGCAGAGGTCCAGGAGAGAGTGTTTGACCCATTGATCAAATTCGAAGTACCTATTTATGGCTCACTTGACCCCCAATTCCGAAACTTCATGTGTCCAGGTATGATTCTGGCCGTTATCTACATTATGGCAATGGGTTTGACTGCACTCTCACTCGTTATCGAACGTAAAGAGGGTTTAATGGAAAGGGCACTCGTGGCGGGTGTCAAACAACATGAGATTCTCATCTCTCAAGTGGTCCTTCAATTCTTTATAGTCGTTATTCAGACAACACTTCTATTGATCTTCACTTTTGCTGTCTTTCATTTGCCAGTTAAGGGCAATTTTGGGCTAATAATCTTGATTATATTACTTCAAGGGCTGACAGGAATGTGTTACGGTATTCAACAGATCTTAACCTTAGGGGACAACAACTTTTCTGATTATATATTTGTGTTTTTAGGTCTTCTCTTATCTGCTGTTTGTAGTAATGAAAACACAGCGGTTATGGCAGCACTCGGCTCTTTCTACCCTTATTTCCTGTTGTCCGGCACCATTTGGCCACTCGAGGGAATGCCGTACGGCCTCAAAATATTCAGTTATCTATTACCTCAGACTCTGGCAATTGTGTCCTTACGTAATATTATACTAAAGGGATGGTTCTTAGACTACCCGTTCGTATACCTGGGCTTCGTTTCGACGTTAATCTGGTTGTTTATATTCCTGGGTATTGCGGCACTAATAATGAAAATAAGAGATAATCCGTATTTCATGCACATATTCGCCAAATAACACCAATTATTCTGATAAGAAAATCCTTTTTATGTCACGATTTCAATGAAAAAAGTTATCTTAAGATTAATTAATTTATTATATGAGTTGTTTAGTAAAAATAAAAACTAATTTAATTCTATTTTCATCTGATTTTCAAACTCTATTTCATAACCCGAAGAGATTTACATCTAAACAGTGAATGAAATTCACGGACTTTTCCCTCAAAAACATTATTTTAATATTTAATCTATTTTTCCATTGATTCGCGATTTGTTTACAAATATTAATAAATCAAAGTTTTGTTTTTGATCTCAAAACAAAATCTCAATAATTATAGGGATTAATGGATTGTTAATAGAAATGAAAGAAAAATTGTTTTTAAATATTATGATAAATATCCTCATAATTTACATTTCATTGAGTGAAGAAAGTTTTGATTTCATTGAATGCAAGATTAGATTTTTTATGACTCAAATCCAGGACATTGAATGGATTAAAATCGAGTTTTTTTTCAATAGGATTACATTATTTCTAAGGTCTTATCATTTTTTATAACACTTTTCTTAAGCAAAATGTTTTGATTGATTAAAAGATAGTTTTATTTCTTTCACAGTTTACTGAATTTATCGTTAATTTGGATGATATTCAATGAAATAATATCATAATTGAGCGAAACTCTCGTTTAGTTTCCTAATAGATTTCTCGCATTAAATGTTTAATTACTTAATTAGCTTTGATTTGAGTTTAGAATCAATTGATTTCTAATCATTTCATTGAATATTTGAATATTTCCCATAACTCTCACAAATTAAAAATATTTTTACTTTTGATGAGAAATCCATTAAAAAGATGATGGATTGCCATTTGGCCAAGTTCACTGAAGTCGTAAATTTTGATCACTTTCTAAATGAAAGGGTGCTCCTGAGGGGGAAGGGGTTGTGCTTAAACAGTTTAATTGGACATTAGGATTGATTTATGTCTTTAATTTTGGAGGATCAGAGATGAGATGAATTTTAAGATTGCCTGGAAAGTAGCGTCTGGCACATTCTGTTGACCTTGAAATTTGGAAAATTTTGATTTTTTTGCGGTGAGAATGTTCTGAATATTAGCCGAAATTTAAAGCAATTCTTTCATCATTTGATAAATTTACTAAAAATTGATTTTTATATAAAGTTCTCTAAAAGATAGAAATCTTTGGCAGAGGACTGGTCTCTGATTTAATGATTTTGAACACGTATTCAGAGACTGTCTTATGTCTTATGAGGAGAACTTTAAACTTAACAAAAACCCAACAAAAATAAAACAAAATATTAAAACGTCTGACTTTGACCACAAAATATTCAGACTTATATTCAGACTAATAATTCTCATTTAAGACATCAATTTGTAAATAATAAAGAAAAAGCAAACCATTTGCTCACAATATATAAGGATAGGCCTCAAAATGAGACGACACTCAAATAATTTGGTCTCATATCAGTTCAATAATTGACTCAACACTAACGATGAAACTTCTGGTAATTTTAGTGGTTTTATATAAAATAGAGTTAATTTGAAATTTTTGAGTGATTTTCAGATTTTGGCGACTCTTTTGGGAATGGCTTTTGCCCTCCCGGTGTCTGTCAGTCGTAATATTCTTCTGACCAACGGAGGTCTCATTAGAGACGGTGGTTGGGGTAATGGAGGCTGGAATGGGGGTTGGGGCGATGGCTGGAACGGGAACGGTGGTTGGAGCAATGACGGGTGGAACAACGGTTGGGGCGATGGCTGGAACGGCAACGGTGGCTGGAATAATGGCGGCTGGAACAATGGTAGACCCGGTGGTGGTTGGAACGGTGGATATGGAAGACGTGTTGTCGTCGTAAACAGTGGTTTAGGACTTGGTTTGAAGTGAGCAGTGAAAGCCCCATGGTCAATTCTCGATGAAAAACATTCGACAGAATTTCAAGTTTCAATTAATGAGTAATTATTTTCAATTCAAATGTTATTTGAAGTAAAAATTTCAATAAAACAAAAGCAAAATATTTAATAGAATTGCTGTCATTTGGCATATATTTTGATATTTTTGTGATCAGTTTTTGATTGATTATTGAAACCAGTATTTCAATAGTTTGTAGGACTCACCCAACACTCACCCAACTTAACTAAACTTAACTCGAATAAAAATAAAATCTGATCTGATTTATCCGTTTCCAACACACCCTTTCAATAAATATAATGTCTAATTCAAGTGTATTTGTGTTTATAGAAAGCCTTCCACTTTTTGATCTATCAACTTTCAAATTGAGAATTTATTAATTTAAAGGATTAAAAAAAGAAGAACTATTTTTATTCAAATGATTTGATCACTTATTTGTTGGATTTAAAAAACAATAAAACATTTTTAAAGATAAAAATGATTTATTCCTCTATTCTGTTCATAAATATAAAGTCATAATTGAAGGCAAAACTAAATTCACATTTTTTTCTATTTTAATACTTAATTTGTATTCAAGGGGTTATCGATATGAAAACTGCGCCAAAATAGTACTCTTTGTCGTTTACTAAAGAATATTGATATCGATAAAAATAGAATCGCTTAATTAACGTACAGAATGTACAAGTTCAAAAAGAAGAAGACGAACATTACTGATAACCAGTTTTTTTTTTAATTAAACCTCTTTTCAGTCATAAGAAAAAATTCTGATTTATTTATCAGATGAATGAAAAGTAAAAAAAACTCTTTATTGATATTCAATATAAGTAAAGACAAAGTTATTTTCCGCTAAACCATTGGTGTTTACAGATCTGTATTAATTAAGCCTTTAATCTAATGCCCGCCCTTACTATCAATAATTATATTTCTTACTTCAATGCTTAACTCCCGGAGCTCTTCAGCTGAGCGTTTTTTTCGCCGCTAAGTTCATTACCAGAGATTAAAAATCAGATATAGATTTTGAAAATCCAGAAAATCCAAGGCTTTGTCGGAGTATATAAGGAGACGATAATTCACTTCAGAATCACATCAATTCAATTGCTCTGAATTTTAACTCAGTTTAAGAATTTATTCTCATTTATAAAACTCATAGAAAATGAAACTTTTGGTGAGTTTTGAATATATTCTGAGTTTTATTTCATTTAATTGAAATCAAATTCGAAATAATTTTTATTTTACAATTTAACAGATTTTGGCCGTTCTTTTGGGAGTCGCCGTCGCTAACCCAGGATGGGGTGGCTCTGGCCTGGGATGGGGCCGTGGCGTCGGAGGATGGGGTAATGGAGGATGGGGTGGTTCTGGATGGGGCCGTGGCATCGGAGGATGGGGAGGCTCCGGATGGGGTGGCAGAGGATTGGGCCTTAGTGGCGGATGGGGTGGCGCCGGATGGGGTGGTGCTGGATGGGGCCGAGGATTAGGCGGACACGGTTTGGGTCTCTCAACTGGTTGGGGTAACGGATGGGGCAATGGAGGCTGGGCCGGTCGTAGCGTTGGCGGATGGGGCAACGGTGGATGGGGCGGTCGCGGTCTTGGCTGGGGCTCAGGATTAGGCGGATGGGGCGGTTGGAACCGAGGACTCGGAGGCAAAGCTTGGTAAACGTCGTTCCGCACCCCTTTTAAAAAACATATTTTGATTCATCTTTTGTTCAAAATTTCAAAATTAATTCATAAATGTATTAAATATAATGCGATTCTCAACTAATTGCTTAAATTAAAACAAATTCCTCACAAACTTAATGTCTCTAAAAATTATTTGCCGGATCAATTCAAATCATAATTAAAGATCCAGTACAAATGAAGCGTACAAATTGTCAAAAGTGTGATATAAATGCATAAATAGATAAGAATACCGTTTGGGATGAAAAGAAAGGGCAGAACTAATGAGAAGATAACGGAATGAATGATAAATATTTGTCTCAGATCAGTTTTATAGACAAATCCGGGCTTACAATCGAATAACTCTTCAACTGTTTTGTCTGTGGAGTAGTATTCTGTGAGAAGTTGGTCTTTCTTCCGATACAAATGACACAACCATTCCTCTAAGTCATCGACATCTTTGGGAAGGTTCTTGATATCGATGTGTCGGACATGGATTTCAGCCTTTTTGTGATATCCACTGAAATATTCTGGAATAACCTCTTTATGAGTGAAGAGTTATAAAGTCAGTTCATTTTACCGATAATAGAAGGCGACGAAAGCCTTGAACCAGCCTTTCCTCTGGTGTGGGGATAGACTATTGTGATATCAAGAATCCCATCCAATCTTTGCTTGAAATGAGTGCCAATTTCTTTGAGTGCTCGGGAACGGGGCGTCAATAGGTTTGTGAAGGGTTCGACTCCATTCTGTTTGCAAAACTCAACACTTTTCTCGATAATATACGGGTACTGAGTGTCGTAAAATGTTCCCTCTGGGAACAAAAATATCCAGCTCTATATTTTATAGATTTAATACAAAATTAGTTTTTAAAACTGTTTTCCTATAAAACTATTCTATTTTCTGATTCATTGAGTTTGTGATCGAAACTAATTTCTTGTTTTAATATAATTGAATTTCTGTATTGATTGGTCTGTTGTATGCAATTACTGATTGGGCGGACACAACATATCGGACATTAGCTGAACACAGGATTTGTTATTTTTGTCTATCGATGGCTCAGACATACAGAATATCTGTGTGTCTGAAAAATATATGATTTTCTTTTCATTCTCAATGTCTGAGACAATACTCACAGGAATATCATTATCTCTGAGATGAACGAGTGTTTTGGTCATATGTTTCTGTTGAGAATTAGCCCCCTTTCCACTCTTGACATAAAAGCATAAGTGCTGTCAATACAAATCAAAGAAGTTTTTCAATTAACTATTTATAGATTTTTATCGCGAATACAATGTTTTTGAATGAAAGACACGAAAGTCTGTGAAAACATTCTTTAGAACTGAAATAAACGCGAAATCTATTGATTTTGTTTACCGTAACGAATGTATAACCGATTAGTGGTATGTATTGAAAGGGCTCTTTTGTTACATATCTGACCCTGGACAGTTTGCCAAACATGTGGAGCAGGTATTCGACGTTTATGAAATCAACGCCGCACTGGTGGTTACATAAGCACAGAATATTATCCGACCTCGAATTCAGTACTTTTTCAATGTCCCCACAGATCGTTATCTTCAGTGATAAGAATAACGAAACTCAGTCTGAATTATTCATTAAAATATTCTGGGTTTGACTCATCCTTACCTCAAGTCTGGCGAATATATCCAAATAGAAGAAAAGCATTGAATGATAGCATTCATAGATTTTGTCGTTTAATATATAATACAATTTCGTTGATATTCTTTTGACTATTAATTGATTTAATAACAAAAATAAGTTATAAGAAGGAAATCCTAAATACATGACAATTATCATCACTATTGCCATCAATTTTCTGAATTTCCAATAGATTTCGGATCCATTCATTTTCAAATTGGTTGATGGTTAATCAAGATTATTTAAATAAATGTTGTTGAATACAATTTACTACAAAATCAATGTGCACCTAACCTATTTGAACC
Source organism: Punctoribates punctum (assembly GCA_034698165.1). Classification (NCBI taxonomy): domain Eukaryota; kingdom Metazoa; phylum Arthropoda; class Arachnida; order Sarcoptiformes; family Punctoribatidae; genus Punctoribates; species Punctoribates punctum. Next base: position 4,863 of record JAQGBD010000512.1, on the reverse strand, counting down.
CAGATGTTTTTTCATTATTTCAACAGTTGATATACATGTAAGTAATATGTTATGTATCTATAATTTCATAGATAGTGATATATTCAAGGTTTTTGAATCTGGGTGAATCAATCATGTTTACAGATTGTTGTATCAATGGATCTAGCCCAGACATACTTGATATTGACAAGGTAAGGGGTGAATTTCAAAAGGCTCGTTTTCAAAATAACAAGAATGATGAACAACCTTGATCATCTCATCAAAATTGAATGCATGGTTTGTGTCAACTCAATTGAAAAGCGAAATACATTTGATATTTATATACAAAAGTATTCAAAGAATTCATTGCAATAAATAAATTCTTTTAATTACAAAAAAACTCTTTATTAAAAAATATCTTAAGTTTTGTACAAAAATTCGAGTAATTTGTATAAACAGAATATCAATGATATTAAACCCAAAACTTGTGATCTTTCGTTCAGAACATTAGTTTGTGATCAAAGCTGTGCGTAATTTGAGGGCTATTTTATGTAAATGTCATCCAAGTTATTAAGACATCGGAGGCATAAACCCATTCGTATTCTGTGTTTCACTTAATAACGTCTAATATTGATAAGTGTTTCCACATATTTGGCCGAAAACTTTGCTCGAACACTAATATAACCAAAAGTGATTTGCATTGAAAAATCATTTGTTAGATGATAGAGAAAGGGGAGACCAACCACTGCTCCATTCACTCGATTCAATTGCTGAGGGATTGAAAAACAAGAGACAAATATTCAGAATTAGTATTTCGTTAATGTTTTTCGCTCCGACACAGAGAAGTGAACAGAAAAGGAGAGCCGAAAAATTTTCCGCCAAATTCTTTGGGGAAATATTGTTTTACAGAACAGAATAAAATCATCAATCATATGATGAATAATAGAGAGTAGACTTCACACAATTCACTGTTTTTTCATTAAATTGAATCAAATTAAGTCTTTCTGATTATGTTATACTGTTTTCCCTGAATTGGATTTTATTCTAATCTTTAGTTTAAATCAAATTTTTAACTGAAATTAATTTAAAACCATTTTTCTGTGTCTCGTATATAATATATGAGTCCTTCCGAGAGCTGTTTGGAAATAGAAATTGAATTATTAGATTATATAATCATTTTTTGGGGGAAAGTGTAACTAATCGGTGACCAGAATATAATTTTTGACAAATTCTATGCAAATGAAGAGACAACCCTTTCCTGCTCTCAGAGTTCCCTCACATTAATTAATATTTTGGTTGAAACTGAAGCCAAAGATTAAAATTTTTCGCCGAATGAAAATTTGATACACATTTTCATAAACAGAATTTTTAGCACTGATTTGTATTAAAATAGTGATCTAGCAAAAAGATTGATTGATAACTCATCGATCATTCTGTCAGTCAATGAAAAGACTTTTAGATGAATTGTAAGAGCAATTCGTTGCCTGTTTTGTGACTCCTTTCCCTCCATTTGATACAAATATAAATCTCATTCAAAGTTCAAAAGAAGGGTTTTATTCAACTTTTTTTGGGGAAAGCCTTTTGAATGTTATCCTGTTTTAAAGGAGAGGACTGTTATAATTTGTAACACAGAGTGTGCTCTTGTATTGAACCACATCTGCATTGAAACTGATTCCGAGTATTGTATAATTGGGACCACTTTTCAAAAGTATTTTTCATTGGCTTTCATACGATTCACAACTATAGCCATTCCTCAGTCCTAATGTTGAGCTTTAAGTTTGAAATCCAGGGTAAGTATGAGTAATAATTAGATTTTCAATTATAATATTATCTAATTAAAGATAATTGGTGAGTTGCTTGTTCAATTATTAAAATTGAGTAAGCACATTTTAAGTGACTTCAATTGGATTTCAATTTAATTTAATCAAACATTTGGCTGAAAATTATAATTAAAGCTTTAGTTATAACAAATAGAATAGATTTTTGAATAATTAGCGAAAACAAGTGGAAAGTCATGTTTTAAAAGCGGTTTTTTGATAAACAAAATATTGTTTTAATTAAAGGATAATATTTTGAGAACGGCTTCGAAAACATAGTTTAATTAATCGCTTATTTGCATCAAAAGTAGACATTCATTAAAAGCTTTTGGAATGAGAGGCGAATTAATTTTCATAACTTTTCGCATTTATGAGCACAGAATGAGTTTGAAGTTTAAATCCCAAATGTATCCCAAATTAGGCGATTGCAAGGTATCCACAAACGACATAACAAACTCAGTTTTGTCTAAATTAATCAAGTTTATTGATTTTGAACTTTCAAAATTTGCTTTGTATTTCTTGCAAGAATAATTCAGATACAGCTCATTTAAAAAATATCAATGCATGTAATAACAGGATGCAAGAAACGAAGAAAAGTAGCATGATCACATGATCTGCTTCTCTTATGTATGAAAAGTTTTTAATGAAAAACCGATCGAATGAAGAAAATGCTTATATTATGTGAAAATTCTTGGAGATAGAGATGATATTCCTTAATATGCATAAAATTTTGTGTCCGGTGATACATGATTGATCACTTTAAAACTTAGCTAACTTACTGCTCTTTTGACTTTAAAACCAACCGAATCTCTCTCTCTCTCTCTCTCTCTCTCTCTCTCTCTCTCTCTCTCTCTCTCTCTCGAAGTTTTCTTAAACTTTTGTGACATTTAATGCATTTCTCACAACATATTGAATGCAAAGTCTTTAATATTTGAAACTTTTCTCGAGTTTGTCAACAAAAATGCGATAATCATTATCTATTCATAAATCTTATGAATATTTGAGTAAGGCATATTTATTTAAAATTCAAATTTAGTAAAGACTTGGCTTTTCATCGATTTTGTTGACTTAGAATTGGTTTGGATCTGAAAACTGATACAAAAGAGGATAATTCAAATAAAATATCCATTTCTTAGATTGAATACTAACAGGAAATTAATGGACGGATCGCTTAATTCGTATTTCGGTTCGTCAGTTGTTTTCTGTAAACTAAAGAGGAGTCCATAAAAACATAACGTATTTAATAACATTATATCCGAAATATATTAAATAAGTTTTAGTAACGGAAATAAAAGACTATTTATATATAAAAACTATTCCATCAAAACTGCTATCAAAACATTATCTTAGAATCAAAGTTATGGACAAAATGTGAATTATATCTGAAGAGGAAAGACATGGCATTCGTTTGGCACTCAATTCAATCTGAAAGGGACCGGCAATTGGGTTCAATAAATAAAAGAGAAGAAAAGAATTGCTTTAAACCGAACCGAATGCTCATTGCTTTGGGTTTTGAATGATTTCATTTCTGGTATGACCTAATGGTTGACCCCCTCAACCATAAATCAGGGCATATGTCATATCGTATATTTATGTGTGTTTGTGCAGTGCATTACGCTGCTAGATCACAACCATGTTCAACCAAAATTTTTCATTTTGATTGTCTGCTCCACAGTTATAGGGTTTGCCTCCCCTCCGCTCCCTCTCTCTCCCAACTGATTGCCCTCATCTCTCCCGCACTCGTCATATATTCACTGTTTCGGTCCCTCCAATAGTACTCCTAATGATTCAAATGTTATGAATGGCTTAATGTGTACACAATTGGGGCCAATATTCTGCATATTCTTTGCGGCCATTCGTTTGAATTGTGTTTCAATTGATGTTAGTTTTGGAGTCAAATCAAAAATTTTCGTCAGTGATGGCAATGACTACTCTTCTCTGTTTGACTGCTTTCGACCACTTTCTGGCCAACACTGGGTTTTGCAATATATGTGTTCTTCCCCTTTGGGTTCTATAACACTCTTTTCCTCTCAATTTTGTGATCAATTATACAATAGTATCGAATCTATTGTGAGTTTGAAATATATTATATCGCTTCTGATGAATGACTCGAATGAATGAGTGAATAGATTTTATATTCACTTCCTTTGGAATAATTAATAACATCTAAGTCTGGATTTATCTCTAAATATAATAAATTTATGAAACATTTTCTAACAACTTATTCCGAGTCTAATGTTATTCAGTTTATTATTTGCTGATATAATCATGAATTGAATGAATTCTTTGCTTTCTTATTGAGAAAATCCCTTTGTATTAAAATATAAGTTGATTTGAGTCAATAAAATGAAACAGAAATAGAGTTGAAATGAATTTTGTTTTGAGAAAAAAAATTCTTTGAATAATATTAAGAAAGGAATGAAAAAAAATTTGAATAAATACTAAATGAAATGAAAAAATTTCGGATGAAAGAGAAGATAAAGAAATAGATGAAAGCAAAAGTGAAATTAGAGAAACTGTTACCTAAAGTCTGTAATTTTGAAATAAAGAAACTTTTTTGACAAATATTTCAAATCAAATATAGTCAGGAATTAAACCGAATAAGTAAAGCAAGAAATTTATTCCTCAAATCGTATGCTATAAATAGACATTTCTTTATTCCGAAATAAATTTCATATAATCTATGATTTTTGCACATTTATGTCAGTCATTGCAGTTATGCAGGTATCGCAAGGGGGGTATAGCCCAAATACCCCCTATTTTTTTGTCTGATCGGACCCCCCCTAGAAAAGTTGGATTTGGAAGACCCCCCTAAGATTTTGTTTGAAAAAGTGAAATTTTTTTCTCCCACTACCCTCCTCTCGACCGGAGAAAAGTTGGAAAAAAGTGCAAAGGGGGGACCAAGCGATTTTTTTTGAAAATTTTGAAAAAGTTCTCCCACTACCCCCCCTCGACAGAATTTTGGCCGGCAAAAATGTTACCTTGGTTCCCCCTTTGATTTTTTTTCCTTGAAAAAATGGGCTACCCCCCCCCCAGAAAAATTTCTCCGAGGTACCCCCCCCCCCCCTGAGGTCGGACCCCCTTGCGA
>JAQGBD010000511.1:0-28559 GCA_034698165.1 Punctoribates punctum | reverse complement strand
GGTATGAAACCATTGATTCAATTGCTGTTTATTTAAAACAATTTAATTATTACTCGTTTTGTCGTATTTTACAAAAACCATTGGATTTAATTCCGATTCAATCAGATATTCAATAAATTCACTCTTTATTGCAATTCATTCAATATTTGCCTCAATTTCTCAAATGAAAGGCTTTTTCCTTGAATTTTAAAAAATTGTTTAAATCATATTTAAGTTAATTTTGAGACAAATTGAGACCAATTTTAGGTTATTTTAAAAGTAAGGGATTCACTAATAGATTGACTAATAGTGACTAAAAATGTTATCATTAATTGATTTGAGATTTGATGAAAGGCTAAGAAATGTCTGAAATGTACTCAAAAATCATATGATTTTGTACTCAACTAATGACACGAAGTTATGCTTCGCTTGACTTTCACTTAATTTAGTTAATCATTAATTAATTAAATGGTAATAAACTTTGCGTTTAATTCGTTTATTATTTTTCAATTTCTATTAAACTAAACATAATTCAGACAAATGAGGAAATGATTTGAAAAGTGATTATTAAACTCATCATTAATTCTGTGATTATTCGAGTTTTTATTGAATTGAAGGCAAACATGTGTTGTGCTGTCATATTGACTATTGAATAGGTCTGTACCAGCGAAAGGGCAAGCTCATTTTTCTGGGTTTGGACAACGCGGGCAAAACTACTCTGCTTAGTGTTGTTCGCTCGGGAGTGTTAGTACAACCGGTGCCAACACTTCATCCGAGTAAGTGCTGATGTGGTGACAGTGCACTAACCATTGCACTCACCAGTGCTCGCATAGCGTGAGAGCCAACCCTCGCATTGCATCACATTAACTATGATTGAGATCTGAGTTGTAATGAATAGTGAATTACTGATTAAAACTAACAGAGTTTGTGATTTACGACTAATTAATAGACAAATCCATTAAATCAATGACTAATTGCATGTAATCTACGAATCGCTCGATTATAGGTTTATGGAAAAAGAGCGGAAAATTACTGTTCCTCGGTCTGGACAACGCGGGCAAAACCACATTATTGCATATGCTTAAAGATGACAGAATGGCACAACCAGTGCCAACACTCCATCCCAGTAAGTCCTTCCAACAATCTTCCCAATAGTTTGCAACTGCTTTTGCTCTAAACCTCTTCAGTGCTTCTCTTTTAACAAAACTAATTGTTTGGGAAACTCATGTAATCCTAACTAACATTTCAATGAATTGATAGCATCGGAGGAGTTGGCGATTGGAAATATCAGGTTCACAACCTTCGACTTAGGCGGCCATTATCAGGCCCGACGTGTCTGGAAGGACTACTTCCCCGCTGTAGACGCCATTGTCTTTTTGGTGGACGCCTACGATAGAGAGAGATTCCCAGAATCTAAAGTCGAATTAGATGTAAGACATATAATCAGACATTCCTGTTGTCAGCAATCACTCACTCACTCCCTTTTTAGAGTCTTTTAACTGATGAACAGTTGGCCAACTGTCCGGTCCTTATATTGGGCAATAAAATCGATATACCCGGAGCCGCCAGTGAGGACGAAATCAGATCATATTTTGGACTTCACGGACAAACTACAGGAAAGGGCAAACTTCCGCGCTCTGAACTACCCGGTCGTCCATTAGAAGTCTATATGTGTTCTGTAGTAAAAAGACAGGGATATGGAGAGGGCTTTCGATGGTTGGCTCAATATATTTGAATTAAATGCAAATATAAATATTTAAATAAATTTTGTCTAAAAGTTTCCTCTTTTTTAAGAAAATCATTTTATGTGGAATTCAAGTGATTTATAACTCATTGTTCTCTTATATCATAAGAAACGATAAACAATTTTATTTTCAATTATTAGCCAATTATTTCAATTATTGTTAATTTTGTCGATAAATACAAACATTTCGGAGCAGAAAATGATTTGATTTGTTTCTGATATTAATTTGTTCTTAAAATCCATTGATTTTCGAGGCCTTAAATGCATGTATTGTTTGTAATCTAATTATAATTTATTTTCAGCTAAAGTTCAAAAAAGATCCTAATTTTAAAGAAAATAAAACTCAAATTTCCACGTTTTTAACCATTGAGACAATTATTTCATGTTTTCAAATATTCTTGGCAACCATTCTGACCAACTCATGCATCTCACCCAAGAAATTAGATTAGAATCTCATTCGCAAACAAATTCGTTATGGGGGTTAACCAGCTATAAATTGTACTCTAATAGATGTTGGCGAGGACCAAACTCATGTCTGTTTACAACCTTTCGGTCTCAGAGGGTTTCCCGAGTTATACCCCCACCACTTGCCGGTGTGTGGCTTATATCACAATATTAGAAAATTTTTGGAAGACTTGAATCTTGCTTTGAGACAAATAATCATGGTGAAAACAAGATGGGACCAAAATATTTAAATCTTTTACAATTAGTTTCAAGTTTAGTCTTTATGTGCGGTTCAATAGATTCGTTCGACAAATATAAGTGAAGTGTTTCCAGTGCTGAGAGTCGGCTCAGAATATCTGCCGTCCATTCAGAGGCTTTAATCTGGAGAACGAATTTGAAAACTCGAAGGTTTGGTAGAATTGTGTCGATATTTGTCAATATTTGTTCGTCGAATATAAACTTGTCAAATTGGTTCCGAAGTGGAAATTTAAGTGTCAAATGAGTTATATCTTCCAATCCTTTAAATAAATCAAATGAAAAGTTTTCCATCGATTCCTTCAAATTTTGTTCACTAAAGTCATTATTGAAGAGAAATAAATCCAATCGCTTCAGTTGTTTGAATTGTGTCAGATGAGTGAGAAGTTGCCCATTTGTGATCGTATCTTGGTTATATGACCAATCACAAGTCAGACTTTTGAGATGAGGACAATTGCCTGCTATTTGTGTCATATATTTGGCTAACATCTCGTCGTTTGGATCATATCTAAAGTAAGTTATATTCAGTTCACGTAATTCCGACAGTTTTGAGGTCATATTCAGAACAGTTTTGTCGAAATTGTGATAAAACTTCCAAGATAGTTTCAAATGTTTAATACACTTTCTATTCTTTTCAAAGAACACTTCCAACTGATTCAAGTCTTGTGGTCTTAATTCAATTATTTCTAATGACTTTAATTGTTTGAAATGAATGCGACATAACTCAGAATTGAATGAATGGACGACCAGTTTCTCGATATTTGAATCTTTGATATTCGAGAAAAATTTCGTTTCATTAGTATTAATATAAACTGATTTAAAATCATTCAATTCTGAGCCAAACTTCTCAATGAAATTCTTGCGATTGTCTTCATTGATGACATCCCACCAAATGTCAAACTTATGCAAAGTTTTGAAAAACTTGATAACCATTTCAATGACTTTATTATAGATAAAAACTTCAATAGAATTGAGTGAATTCCGATTGAAATAAGAAAATACTTCAAATTCTCTAATTTGTGGAGACTTTCCCAGAATTGTTTCAAACATTTTCAGGATTTGATCCTCTTCTCTATCGTCAAAGATTTCTTCTTGGAATAAATATCTCAATTCTTGCTCGGGGTCATAGTTGTAAAAATGTGAGAGATTACCACAAATATTAAATTCTTTCTGTTTCTCGAATATATTCGTTTGGAACTGTTTGGACACACATTCGAAATTGAATTTACAAAAGAGGGGTAAATACTGAAGAATCTCTTCACACAAGTCATCACAAATGCGTTCATCGAATGATTGTCTCATTTCTTCAGCACTTCTTTCACACAATTCTTTACTTAAAGACATTTTGTTAATCAATTGCTTTGAGTTTAGATTTCACTGAAAAATATATTTTGAAATATTTAGTGTTTTAAAAGCAAATCAAAGGAAAGTAATAATTACTTTTTTTATAGTAGTTTTTCATTTTACATGACAACCATTCCTAGAGATAACCTTCAAACCCGTTCCCACTCCTGACAAATGAGTTGTCTCCTCACAATTGTCTGAGATTTCTCTTTGTGACTCACATCTTATAATTTATAGCAGACATACCATTCAAATCAGGCATATGCATAGGCAAGGGGTCAAAATGGGCTTTAGGGGATTGTCGCAAGGTTAAAATGTTTGGGTTAGGGGGTCAAATGAATTGACCCCCCTTCCACATCCCTGATTTGGACCATTTATATGAGCTTCAGGTCTGAATTTTTTATAAATTCCTGAATCATTTATTTTTTTTTCAATAGAAAATCAATCGCTTGTTGTTTGAGTTGTTTCAGATGACCCAGAATTTTGCCGTTGGATATCACCAGATAGAGAATGTGTGCCTTAGATTGGAAACTCTGGTTATAGGACTCAAAGGGATGATTGAAATCCATTTTTTAAAATTTAAGAAATTCACTCAAAATGAGAAGAAATTTCAATTAATTTGTTTTAATTTGATTTAAAATTCAAACGAATTGAATAAAAAATACTTTTTTTTGTTTCAAATTAAAAAGTTTTCAATTTTTTAAAAACATAAGTTATGTGCGAATCGATAAATAGCTTTGGATCGAAGCGGTATCTCTGGACAACCACTCGGTGTTTAAGCGAACAGTTTCCAGAGCCTGTTGTACTGTTCGCTCAGTTCCTGGGAATTGATTTTGCGAGAAGAAAGCCTCCAATTCCTGAGCCTTTTCTTCTGTGGCGAAATTCTCTGTTAAATACTATAAAACAAAATGATTACAAATATTATATAAATCGATTGAATTGAGGCCAACCTTAACGAGTCGTGCGATCAGAAATCCACTCTCGTATCGACCGCGCAGTTCATCCTTATTATCTTTGAAGAATTGCCATGCTAAGTCTCTACCATTCTTAGTCATTGCCACAGAAATGATGACAAACACTGCGTCCTGACTCCGAACTTCACTCTTTATTGAAGAGAAAGTTAACCATGGTCCACTATCACATAAGTTATCCTTTAATTCTTACCGAAAGGGAGAACTCAAGTACTTTTGCGATTCGATTCGGGTCTTTGACGCTTCCCAGAGCTCTGGACACCCGATTCTTTTCCTCGTGAAGGTCTGTTTCGCGATACATCTAAACATCAAAACATTTAATCATTGGTTTGGACCTCAACTGAGTCTTACTTTAAACAGAGTGTCAAATGATTTGTCGTCACAATCCATGGCAACGGCTCTATAAACGGCTGCTCTTAGATCAGGAGGAATGACATACGTTCCGCTGGAATGTGATTCAAAGAACTTCTTTGACTGCGTGACGACTGTGGGCTCCTCGAAGACAACTAAACGATTGATGACAAGACTTCTGAGCAAAGTATCCAAATGTGTCTCTCCTTTGATTGGTTCCCAACCAAGACGTGAGTGAATCTTCGAAAACAATCGTCGGCCGTATTCGTGGAAAAGTGGCAGAAGTTCGGTGTGAGACAAAAGGATATTAAGTTTTCCCAAACAGGCGTTGACTGAATTCCAAACGGTATAACTGTCTTCGTTGATGAACGCGTCCATCAGTTTCAATATCTCAACGGTGGAAGTCCTGCCCGACTGAACCAAAGCGAATAAATCGTTTTGAAGACTCAGTCGATCCAAAGGCGGAAGAGTCTTATCGACGACCGCCGGCAGCAGAAGATTCAACATTTCTGGAGAGTATTGAACCCGATATACACCAACTGCTCCGGGATTTAGTTTAATCCATTCATTGTCTCCAACATTAGGAATGACCAGTTCTAGAGTTTTGCCTTCCATTAGGGCCTCAACGGCTACTTTTTCTGGTGAAGAGGCAATACTAACGGCGATTGGAATCATCCAAAGAACGCTCTGATCAGAGGCCGGAATCTTTCCGTCGGCGCAAAACTTCTCCTGAGTTAAACTCAAAATTTTAGAATTTCCATCCGTTCGGGACTTTACCTAAAGATCGATATTTATTGAGTTTCAAATGGTTTCGAATAGTATTTGCATTCATACGGATATGACTGGAAATCCTTTTTGTTTAGTCCAAGTGCTCATCACAGCGCCCACCGGTTTATTAGAGGCCTCTTCAAGTGCTGCCCAAAGATCTTCAGTCATTGTATTCTTATACGAGTGTCGACTCAAATATAAATTCATTCCTTTGCGGAAAAGCTGTGGAAATAATTAAATGTTTAATAAAATATAGAAATAAAGAGAAAAGAATTACTTCGTCGCCAATGAATCGGTGGAGCATTCGTATGACAGCCGACCCTTTATTATATGATATATCATCAAAAATCTCATCGATCTCTGAGGGGTGAGCCACTGGCACTTCAATGGGATGTGAGTTATGCAGTGCGTCCAACTCCAGGGCCGGAATATAAGTGTCGGCAACGAATTGCGTCCAAATTTTATATTCACTGAAGAGATGATCGACACAAAGGTATTCGATAAACGACGCGAAGCCCTCATTCAGCCAGAGATCTGAATATAGAAAAAGTAAGTGCTTTTGGGAATCAGTTTTGATGAGGACTTACGGGTCCACCACTCCATTGTCACCAAATTTCCAAACCACTGATGAGCCAACTCGTGAGCCACCACTAGAGCTATCCATTGTTTTGAATTCGATGAAGTGTTGAGAGGGTCCACAAGAAGACAGCTTTCTCTATAAGTTACTAAACCCCAGTTTTCCATCGCTCCGCCCTCGAAGTCAGCGATTGCTATCAAATCCATTTTCGGCAGCGGATACGCGATATTAAAGTAGTCCTTATAAAAGGGAAGGGCTTTTGTGGCCGCTTCCAATGCAAACAATCCCTGGTCTTTCTTTCCCAGAGGAGTATAGACGCGAACAATGACGCCATCGGATGACTTGTCCTCAACGTAATCGAATTCTCCGACAATGAATGCCAACAAATAGGTGGACATAATGGGAGAGGTCGCGAATTTCACTTCTTTCAGATTCTGAGGATCTTCTTTGAATGGGATGTCGGATATGACATTCATGTTGGAGAGGGCAACCCTATTGGTTGGCACCACCAGAGTTATATCGAAAGTGGCTTTCAATGCCGGTTCATCCCAACAGGGAAAGGCTCGCCGGGCATCGGTGGCCTCAAAGTGAGTGGTGGCCACATACCTCTCCTGGCCATCTGATGTCACGTACCGGCTTCGGTAGAAACCTCTGAGCTTATCACTAATAACACCCGAGAACGCCATTTGAAGGGATCCGCTTCCAGTGGGCAACACTTCATTGAAATGAAGGGAAGCCCTCTCAGTATCGGTACTCAACTCAATCTTATCGGCGGTCAGTTCTAAACAAAACTTAAGTCAGAATAAAATAATTTAAGAGGAAAGGGATTACTTTTTCCGTCGGGTGCCGTGAAATGGGCACTACTTATATTCAAATCGAGTGAATTCAAAACAATTTCTTTGGTCTCTTCATTGACTTTGATTTTTATGGTTTGACTTCCAGTGAAAGTCAGACTCTTTAGGTTTGGAGTAAGAGTTAAGTCATAATTGATTGGAGTGACAGTCGATGGCAATCGTCTGAATTCGGTCTTCACTTTACCGGTCATTCTCTGACAATCAGTAATTAAATGTCGATTAAAAACAATTAGAGTTAATCTCTTTCTTTCAAACAACTGATAAGATTTGTGACAAAATCTCAATCTGTGGCCAATTTTAGTAAAAATCTCAAACGATTTCACTTTAAGTAAATTTTGTCTCATTTTTAAATTGTTTTAATTTAACTAAATTTGGATTAAATTCATTAAATCAAAAGAAAAATTGTAATTAAAAGTGAGAGAAGTGCTAAAAGTTGTGCAGTAATTGTCTGTCACTTAAACCTATCAATTGATTGAACACCAATTGGTGTCATTTATATCGATCATTATTTTTGGCATATTTTTATATAATTAGACAAATCGTGACTCACCTTACAGTTGATTACTAATCAAAACAATTAATAATTAAATAATTGATTAAATTTACGATCAATTGATTCACTAAAATGAGTCAATAATAACGTCTATTCACTGAATAAAGAGTTGAATCGAGTCCTCATCTGATGGACTCTTCCGTACAATTACTTCACTTACTTTGTTCTCAAATTATGTTTTTTTAAGTCTAATATTTCTACAAAACATTTGTATTTTTTAAAGGTTTTTGTGTTTATTATGAGAGCCAGAAATGCGTCACTTTTTCAGTCATCCAATGTTTTGACGTTTTCTCCAAATTAGAGAAATCTGTTCAAAGTTTTTCATTTAATTTAATTCAATTCAATGCAAAAAATGGCAAAAATATAAAACTAATGTATTTTGAACTGCAAAATGAAATTTTTGTACGAATTTAACGAAAAGGAATCGATTTAAACAATGATTGAGAAGAGATAACAAGGGATCCGATGTCAGCACTTATTCCCGAAATACGAGTTTATTCGCCGTCAGAAAGCAATTCGAGTGAAAGCAATAGTAAAAGTCATTTGAAGAACAGTTCCAGAAATACCTCTCGAGTGGAGGTCTCCGTTGAGTCCAACAGAGCTATAGATTTCCGACAAATATCCGAAACAAAAGAATTAAAGACAAATATGAAAGACTTGTCGTCTTCGACACAAAAAATGATTTCGTGGGACAACACATTCCATATGCGAAATATGAATCTTCAGAACTTCGGGACAAACAGTTTGAGTAATCGATCGACATATCGATCGCACGCGATATCCCTTCACAGGCAAAGGATGGGTGGCGTCACGTCTGCCGCCAAATCGTTGAATATCTTACGGCAAACACTTCAGCACTCAATCAATAAAGAGATAAATGAAGTAATTCAGAGATATTTGGACCGATTCTTCCGACCGGCCATTGAGAACATCCGTAATAATAATGGCGCCAATTCTGTATCGGAACAACACATTCAGGCTGTTTGTCGTCAGATACTGGACGACGCAAAGAAGATGTATTTCGCTGCAGTCCTCACCCGTTCCAACAGTCCGGCCAACGCCAGCGTTGCCAACAATGAGGACAATCTCTCTGATAATGAAAACAATATTCCAGTTCCACGACCTGTGGGTCGTCCCAAAAGAGTGAAACACGATTCTGACAGTGACTCAGAGGCCAGTTCTCTGCATACACTCAAACCAATTGCTTCGCGAAAGAAAATCAGTAAACACTCGAATACTTCAAATGCCAGTCAATTGGGAAGAATGACACCGACTGTCATAAAGGTTAACTCCTCCTCCAAACTGAGTCAATCAGATTCAACAAAACGCGTGAAAAGAGATTCCGAAAAATGGGATCCGAAGCGGTTATCCACTCAAACAAAGTTTGTTTTGGGCTCAAAAGCAAACAAAGCCCTCGGCTTCGGCGCCACCAGAGGTAGGCTCTACACAAAACACGCCGATCTTTTCCGATATATCGGCGATCAAGAAGACAAACAGTGGCTAAATGACAACCATTTGATGCCTCCCGCGGGTGGGAGGGCTTATCTTCTCATCAAAGATGATATTCTGGATCTCATCGAATCAGATGAGTATAAGAACGCCTCCGGAGTGAACGCCAATGATATGGGAGAGGGCTTTACTGTACCCGAAAGTATGATCATTAAAATGAAGACAGTTATGGAAAACATGAGAAACAGTGATATGTCGCGCAAGAAAATCGAGAGTAAGTCCCGAACTCTGGCCATAACATCATTCAACTCAATGCAAGCGTTGGCCGACAATTCAAACACAACCCAATCCAATGACACGACGAGAGAGACATCACTAGAGCCCAGTCGGCCAGAAAGTGGTGCCGTTTCGCCGTCTGATGATATGGAAATACTTAGCACTGTTGAAATACCGTCAACAGATCCCTCGCCCTTTAGTATTGGCGCCTCTTGTTTTGAGAGTGATGTCAGTCCCAATGAAAACCAAGAAATATCTCCCATTCCTTCGGATATCAGTACAAATACTTTGAACGATATGTGAAGACTGTTGTCGTAAAACAACTATTAATTGTACGGTAATTATAACTACCGATTAATCTATTAATTAATTCTCTCTAATATAATCACTTGAGTGATACCTCTCCCCAACCCTTTGCATCAATCAATATATTTGAGATTATTTTCTTTAAACCTTAAATTAATCCTAAAATTGATATAATTTATAAGATTATAATTTTTGTTATATTCAACCATTTATTTTGTATTTCAATAAGTTTTCAAATATTTATCTATAAATTTAAATCATTTTATCATTTTATTGAATATTTATTAATAAATTATTATTCAAAAAGTTTTCTATAAATACTTTTTTAATAAAATGATATGATTTGAGGGAATTGGGGTCCGAATGATATGAATCACTGAATAATTGTCTTTTTGGATAACATTTGGATTTTAGCTTAAATTCAGTTCAATTTTGAATTAAAAATATTTAAAAATTTCGAATCTCTTTGAATAATGTGTTCAAAGAGCAGAAAATAATTTTTTAGAAACTTTAATATCATTGAGACTTTGGTTCAGATTCTTGTCGTCAATCACTTCATTCAATGAAGTCTTGAGAAAAAACTTGACCGCAGTCTTAGTCGACGATTCATTAGAGTCCGGATTTATTTTAATGTCTTCGACGAACTGCTCGAAAGTGTTTTCACTATTATCTTCTCTTAGGTCTTGTTCTTCACTTAAGGCTGTATCGGAGAGAAGAGATTGGGTGTCGTTCTGTCGCTGTTTTTCCTCTTCGTAGGAGAGTTTAGACATTTCTATGGCCAGCAATAAATCCATAGACGAGTCGTATTGGTATTCAATACCGACTTCGTCTTCAAAACTGTTATTTTCTTCTGAAAGATATTTACATTTAAGAGAACAGAATTCGTGTTTTTTGCCTGTCCTCGGATTCTTGGTTTTTGGTTTCGTGCAGAAGAGATTCGAACAAATTTCTAACTCATTATCACTGGTTTTGGAAGTTTGTGCGCACAGGTTATCATTGATTGTGTCGGCCCTACAGTCGCAGTAATCAATATGACAGTCGTCGGGCCAGTCGTAGATCGCAAATAAGTTATTATGTCTGCCATTCTTGTCCTGAATCCATAAATTCTTATCCTTATAATCACTGAGCGATGATATGATGGCTTCATTCATAAGGCTGTTGTCGTTCTCATCGCAGGGATTGCTTAGATTTTCGATTGAGTCGAGGGCCAGAACTCCTGGTAGACAATGACGTTTGTGGTGTTTTTTAAGTCCAGGCGGTGTTTCTGGGGGTATGAGTCCTCTGGAAATGGCTGATAAGAACTCCAATCGTTTGTTTCTAACCTTTTTGGTCAAATCGATTATATAGTTTCGGGTATTCTTAAGGAATTCATATCCGATAATATCTGACAAACGATTGCAGATATAATTCAAATTATTTTCCATATACTCAAAGATAGCTTTATTATATCCGTGGTCTTCCAGATAATAACCATAAACAGCGGACCCACACAAAACTTTTCGGGCCCTGATCAATTCAATGGTGGCCACATAGAAAAAGTTATCCTCTTCGGAGACAGTTATATCTGATTCTGCCCTTGCAATCAATTGTTTGGAATATTCTAAAAGCTCTTTTTGTTTGCATTTGGAGCGCTCTAAAAGGGATGCCTCGCCTTCAGCGGTAATATAATTAAACTTATATTTAGTGTAATGAAAGACAAATTTCTTCAACTCTTTCATTTCGCAATTATGGGTTTCCGCCACTCTTTTTAGAAGACAGATATTCTGTTCGGCCCTCTGAGCGGCTTCTGATCGGTTGCAGCGAAAGTAGCCACCGGTGCCGGAGTTGTGTTTCTTCCAGGACTCCAAACAAATCCAACAAAAATCAAATTTACATTTAGAACAACGCAAATGATTACATCCGTCAGACTTCTGGATATGAGTCTTACATCGGGGACATTGTTTCGCATTCCTAACTAACCACAAACAGTTGGCCGCGTCTTCTGTTCGCGAATATGTTTGTTTCAATTCTTCAGCTTTAATGTCACTAATTTTAATCATCCAGTCTTCCCATAACTTGCAATCGCAAGGACTGTGTGCCTCCTGTTTACACTCCCAACAGAAATAATGACCGGAACCACAATCGACGGCGTGACTCACTGGAAGAATGGGCGGCATATTCGCCAATATATACGACTGTTCGTCACTCGGATTCAGCTGCGATTCCGGCAAATAAACCGCTTTATTACAGGTGGGAAATGGACACCAATTTATCTGAGAATTGCCATCAATGAAGACCTCGATATCGTTGCGCAGGAATTTGGCATTCATTTCAGTTGAGACAACTTTCTCTATAATATCCATTGTGACTAAATGGGAACAATTATAAGCCGGACAACGTATTGCAGAGGTTTCCCCGCTTTCGATCTTAAGCTCTAAATAAGTTCGCCAACAATTGGTACAGAATTGATGATCACATTTGGCACTAATGGCTACCTTTGAATCCAATTCAAGAGAACATATTTCACAGAACAGATTCACTGATTTTTCATTCTTCTCTTTTCCGATATCTTGACTCGAATTTCCCGAATCTTTGTTTTCATTGATTTTGAAGTCCAACTGATTTCTATCCGAAGATCGATGGGAATCAGTAAACCAGTAATCAATGAGTGACTCCTGTGACCAATCAAATGATCGGAGCATAACTTCAGCAAAAGAAAGTGAAACACTCATCATATCTGAGGTTTCAGCTATCAATCGATTCTTGGCCTCTTCTAATTCTTTGATTCCCATTGAAATGAATTCCTCTTTCAGATAATATTCAGTGTTTTTGGACAGAAGAGCATTAAATCGATTGCTATAAACCATTTTGAATTCAATATATTTAAGAACATCCAAATGACAGTACTTTGCGGCCAAATCACAGGCGGTGTCCCCCGACTCGTTCTCAATGAAAAGCTCACAATTGTTGTTAATTAATATTTGGACGCATTTTAAGAGCCCGAAGTGCGCCGCCATATGAAGGCTTGTATTTCCATATCTGTCCAGAGTATTGATATCAATGGTTTCGATCACTTTTTTGCTTTTACTCGTTTGGCAGATCTTATTCCAGTCCAAAATCAATTTAAGACAATCGGCTCGTTTCTCGTCTTCCTCTTCAAGTGTTCTTTCAATGAATTCTTCGTTTGTCTTTGAATTGATCTCATTTCTCAAACGCGATGGTATTTGACAGACCAAATGCAATGCCGTCTGATTGAAGACATTCTTTCGGTTGGGATTTCCATTTGACTCAAACAGCAGTGTTTTGACGATTGGAGTCATACCCCACTTACACACCAATAGGAGAGGCGTTTCATTGAATTCAGTGATGATTTCGTTGGGACTGAAACTTTTCAACAGATCCGAGTGCTCTTCAATTATTTTGATGGACATCTCTTCGTCCCCGAATTCGAGACATTTCCTGAGTTTACTGTTGATTCCCCCCATTTTAATGCGATGTGTATTAGAGCATCGATGCACAGGTATGGGCTCTTCTATACTATTCTCTCTCAGCTTTTAGAACATTGATTTGTGCAGTGGTTGTAAAGAGCAGTAAAAACTGATTAACCCATAAATAGGAATCAAATAAAACTGATATAACATTTGTTTCTATTGTTTATCTTCTCTGACAATACGATCACTGCGTCTGACATTTGTATTACAACAATAATGGATACATTGATTGGAGGCTTGGATGAGATGCTCTCCGCTATCGCTTTCTGTTTACTCTATAACCAAAACAAATCAATCGTTTAAAACCCAAATAATCTCTTTTTGCTATCGTTTGCGGACTCCATATGAAGGTTAAGACATTTCCTAATTTACTAAACAAATCAATTAATTCAGGTCAATTAAGGTAATCAATGAGCTAGGTTGTTTTATAATTCTTATCTATTAGACAATTAACATAGACAATGATTTAACAAGCTATATCCTTCAGTTAATTAATCGAAAGGTAAAATATTCTTTCACTTGAATTGAAGACATTAATTCATTTGTAGAGATTAAGTCGTATTTAATAGAAATTATTGAAAAAATGGAAAATTAGTCTAATATTGCGATAAATTAAATTTAGAAAATTATCCTGCTTCTACTGATAGTGCATAATGAATATAAATGAGGACTGGTGGGACTGGCTCAGTTTATTTCGCAGAATTTTCCTCGTTTTCATTGAATGCTTTCACTCGAATCAATAATCGGGATAAAGTGAAAAAACGGAAATTACTTTAATTTATTTATAAGACGAACGAAAAAATAATTTATTTTTCTATAAATTCTAAGAAATGCATTAATTCTGGAAAAAAAACGATTTAAATTGAAAACAAAATCTGCATTTAGTGTAAAAACAATACTTTATTTATAAAAACTATTAATTAATTTAAAAAATAGACAACAATTTAAATAATTATTTAAGTCAACAATTTATATGTGTTTAAACAGATCCCTCTCTCCAGACATTCGTCGATATCATCACAGGAACTACAGGTCTGTCTTATCGGACAATTTGAACAAAAAGTTTGTGGATCCAAATATCCAGTATTACTGAAAGAACCCAAATCTTCGATACAAACAGTTTTGTTGACGTTTTTACCATTAGTTAAAAGTTTATTCCTATCGTTAAATAAAAATCTCTTTGTTTTTCGACCACTAATTCTCTTAATTTGTAATCTCTTTAAATCATTTTTCTTAAAAAATTTCTTAAAAGATATAAATATCACTAAAATTAGAGCAAAAACTATCAAAATTGAAAGAACTATAATATAAACCAATTTATTGGATCCGAACCAATACTTTTTGATGTCTTCCGAATTCATATTCAAATCTAAAGTAAGGCTTTCATTGTTCGGACTCTTTGTTATCACATTTGACTCTTGAGTTAAGTTGAGTTTTACATCACTTTCGGGTTTTTCTCGATTTGTGTTTTCACACCAGAAGTGCCTCGAAATTGCTTTAAATGCAAGAATTCCCGGACTCTCTATGAGTACGACTTTCTGTTGGAGAGTCGACCGATTAAAAGCTGTGAGTTTGAAGAGATCACTCAAATATATGGCACCAGTAGTCACATAAAGAGCATGATTTTGATTCATCTTTTTAGCCGTGAATACTATTTGAGAGCTTTTCCCCCAATATTTTCGTTTAAATATTCGGCCCAAAGAGTCGGACCAAAAGAGTTCTTCATTTAGGGAATCGACAGCTAAAGCTCTGGCATCGATTGAGGACATCCTCACAATACTGATATCATTGATGAAAGTTTGAGAAATAGAGTTCCAGTTTTCAATCCAAAAGAGAATGTTTCGGTTGCTATCAATAGTTATGTCCATCGGATGCGAAATATTCGTTAAAAATGTTTTTAGAGATTTATTTTCCGCATCGAAGACATCGATTCGGGAGAAATCAAATAAAGACAAATAAATGGCTTTATTTTTGGAATCGACGGCAAGTCTTAAATGAGTTCCGAAATTCATTTGAAAAAGTTTTGACGTTTGAATGTTAACTAGTTTTTCGTCATTTATTTCAATGAGTGAACTGTAAATGCTTTGAGTCTTCAGTTCGGACCAAATCAACACATTTTGACACTTGTTTTCATTGGCAAAGAAGTCAATTGCAGTGATTTTTGCCTCTTTTGAAATGTTTGAGTCAAATGTTTCAAAGTTCTCAATAACTTTCGAAGAATGAAGTCTTGAGTTTGATGTCCAGTATTTGAGTGCTGTCCACGAACTCAATATCAAAATATCTTCTTTTGCTAAATCCAAATAAAAGTCAATTTAATTGAAGAATGGATTCAAGAATTGATCTTGCTTATTATTATGGAAATCTGAAATTTATAATATAACTTAGTTTAAATTATAAATTAGTGGGAATATTGAAATCTATATTTCCTTATATCGTATGTCTATAGACATCCGTATATTTAATATATTATTATAAACTTATTTAATAATTGTTTAAAATTTCTAAAAACTATTTATTAATTGTTTAATAAATATAAAAAATATTATTAAACAACTGTGACTTGAATTTCAATCAATTTAAAGGAAAGCCTTTGACGTCAATATTTGAGATTAATTAGCAAGAAAAATTTAAATAAAGGCAATTAAACAAGCAGAAAATCCGCTTGATATCAAAACTGACTTTTCTTATGTAATACAATTGCGTCAAAGGGCTAAAATGATCAAGCTAAAATTTAGATTATTTGATTAATTACTTAATTATTGTGATATTACTCAATGAAAACTATTGTTTGAGAAAATCACTACTAATTAGTAATTATTAGAATTCAATGGTTTCAAGAGATTTGAAAATTTTGAATGATTTAAATGAATGCTATGTTTGACCTAATCTTAGCCAAACTTATTTCCAAACGTATTAAAGGTCTTAAAGGTCTCAAAGGGTGTTATTATGTTTACATTTCTTTGATATCTCAATAAAACTTGAATAAGAAGATAATTTCAGGCAAAATAAGATAAGGCGATAATCTTCTAAGCATTTGAGATAAGAATTACATAAGACTTTCAATAGAGTTATGAATAAAAAAGCGCTAAAATTAGCACAAAATCAAACTTACATTCATTTGTTTGGTTGAACTTAACATTGATATCAGAATCAATGGATGAGTTTCTCCGCAAAATATCATTGTTTGCACCCAAAGTATACCCAATCAGTGAAATATAAATTAATAATTTCAAAGTTGTCCGCAAATTATTGGAAATAAAGTTCATATTCAAAGAAATATTAATAAAAAAGTGGTTTAAAAGCTCTTCAATGCATTGAATGATCGCACGCTTTGAATGTTACGTGACTTTCAATCGCTGTTTAATTTCGGTCCAAAACCAGTCCTTCTCTTGAGTACTGTTTCTCAGAAATACTGTTCACAAAACAGAGAGAATCTGTTTCTAAAATATCTTCTCTATAAATATTAGGTCTGATTTCAGGCATTTCCTCAAATCGAGTGACGTTTTCTATGCCTACCGTCAGAGCAGTCGAGTGACGAATAAAAGGTCATCTGAAGGGCTTCCAAGATCATTGGCTCGACTCTCTGTCACGTGAATCGCACGTGAAGCCAAACTGTGACGGATACTTTTCTAAACAATTCAAATAAGATTAGGTTTTCTCCAAAGTGTGTCGGCTTTTAAATAATCTAAAGTTTGTCAATAATTGAGTCCATTTATTGCAATCAAATGTTATAAATAATGTCTTTTATTATATAATTTATACTTACCTTACATTTTGTGACTCAAATCAAAGGTTGATGAGGGAGAAACATCATCCAGCAACTAGATTCTTGTTAATATCACCTCATTTTTTCAAGATATCTCAATTTGACAAGATTATATTCATTTGACTCGTTAGAGGAATGAGTTCTTTAATTGAGAGATAAAGAAAATGGCAAACAATGAAACGATTCGAATAAATATAATTTTATTTCAATCAAAAGACAAATAATTTAAGGATTTTAAGGAATTTTAATTTAAGGAAATAATGAACTCTTGGATTAAGTGATCGATAGAGAGCTCTAATACTGAAAATGTTTAATGAAATGCATTATTAAATGAGTGAATAAAAGCATTAAATTAAAACTATTCTGAGATTAAGAGAAAAATACTTTTTGTTCAGAAATTCAATCAACAATAGTATGGTTTACGCCATCAAAAGACTTAGAAATCATTCCGTTTTTATTAAAACCATTTTCTATTTGCATCGAACTGTTGTTTGCACTTAAACTCGAATTTTTCAGATCTGTTGAAATAGTTTTCAAACTCTTGTTTTGAGTTTCGGGGGAATCACTTAAACAATGACTCGAATCATCCATTTTGGGACTAACCGGACGACTAGATTCTGTTATTTCTGTTGAATCGTCTTCAATGGCCAAACAGTCGGAAGAGCGGGCGATTGGAACGACCAGAGCGCCAGAAATGAAGATACAAACTCCAGTAAAATGAAAAGCTATGTGATAGTCACCGAATATGTCAAACAATAAACCTTTTAAGAGATCATTCTATTAGTGATTCTAATTATTTAAATAAATCACTTCAATCACTAAATACCAGCAATAGGGGGACCGACCAAAGAGCCGATTCCTTGAGCCAATAACATTAGTCCGTAGGCATTAGTGAAAGAATCCAATGAAATCAAATTAACTAAAATTACTGAAACTAATGCATAGTTAGCACTGATTGTGAATCCATAGAGAGCTGCCATCAGAGCCATTCCCACATAGCTCTCAATAAACGGCATTATCGCTAACGAAAAACCACTGATCGCTATAAAACCACTGTAAAGAAGTGAGGCGTCGACCCATTGCTTATCACCAAAATATCCGACCAAAACCTGAATCAAAACAACTTTAGAATAAATATATAAAATAGATGTCAAATGACTGACAACTCCTAATGTGTTTAGAATTCCAATTATTGAGATTAGAAACGAAGCCGAGTCCGGGTGGACACCATTGAGGAGCGCCTGGTCTGGCAAATAGACATACGGCACGTCTATACATACGTATAGCAGAAAGTTTGACAAACAGAACAGACAATAACGAAAACTCTTCAGATTTGACAAATCTATCATATCTTCGAAAACTTCTTTCAAATCATATAAGAATCCGCTCTATAATCATAAATAGGATAAAAGAAATCATAACAAGTCTTACATACAATCAATTTATAACTTAAAGACTTTGAGGCCAACCTTATTGTGAATTGCGATCATTGAGTTCCGGTATATATCGGGAGCACTGGAGGCCCGGAGTTTATACTTTTTGATGTTAAGCATTGCACTTCTGTAGGTCAGACTTCCTCTTTGGAGCCGAAGGTTTCGCAATAAGTTGGAAGAAAGTGGGGATAACTCGATAGTCGCGGTAAAGCTGTTCTTCAAATTTGGGTTCCCTTCAGAGATGAGTTCCTTTCGATTCGTATTTTTATTCAAATTATTTTTGGATCCGATGACAATGTTATCCAATTTTGTTATCTTCGCTGAAGGACTGAGAGTAACGCAATTCTGAGGATTCTTCGCATTTGAGTCGTAGTTCTGGTATTCCTGAGGCATAAAAAAGGCGACCAGTTTTGGGTGTCGTTGAAGAAGTCTTCGGAGAGTTCCGCCCTTTTTCAGACTCAACTCAGAGATGACTTCATGAGAAACACTGTTGGAGTCGTTGTGACGAATATAAGTGGGAATGTGTATCAATGATGAGCACATACGTCGGTTTACAGCTATCGGCTGTTCCTCTTCATTACTTTGATCTTCACTACAGATCTTATTAATGGTTTTATTGTTTAAAACCAAATCACTGGAAACGTAATTATTATCACATTTATTGTCAGCCCTTTCGATATCACCGATATTTTCTGTACTTTGACTCAGATCCAGGTCTAAGTCTCTCATTAAGGCCCCGAAGATGACTATATTGAGGAATATAGCGCCTAATATAAGAAGAGTTCCCTCCCATCCGTACTCTTTGAGGAGGTATACAGTGAGCGGAGCGAATAAAAAAGTGCCGAAACCGGAGCCACAAACGGCTAAACCGGTGGCCAACGATCTTCTTCTCTCGAAATAATAGGCGACGCTTACGATTGAAGTGACGTAACAAAGGGCTAAACCCAAACCCGAAAAACTAAATGCAATGAACAGGTGTTCGATCCGAGTGGCGAACGTCCCGGCGATGAACCCCAAGGCAGACATTATTGACCCACAAATGGCTACTCTTCGACATCCGAAGTGATCGGTCAGAGCGCTAGCGATAGGACCGGTCAGCAGCGGAATTGAGAGGAAAAGGGATCCAACCCAAGCCGTCTTACTCTTGCTTTCGCCGAAGTGATCGACTAATTCGATATAAATGATACCAAATGAAAGGGAAATATCGTCTGATATGAGATTTATCATAAAACTGGCGAACACTACGACCCAACCCCAGCCTCCATCGGGTGGACTCTGACTCTGAGCTATCCTATGATTATTGGGTTTATTGCTGGCAATGGTTGTCGTTTCGGACAGACATGAGTTCCGAAATGAGGACTCATTTGTCTTGTTTTCTGAATCGTTGTTCAGATAATTGAGATTTGAAGGCAACAAACAAATGGATTCATCGAAACTGACTTCATTTGGTTTGGCTCTGAATTCCTGTCCAAAAGTATACCAATTAATCACTGATTTGAAGTTTGGCTAAATTTTGTGATTAAATACCTTTTGGTTTGTGGTGTGGTTTGAATCACAGCTAATATTTGCCATAACTTTAATGTAGTATTGCTTTCGATTAATTGCATTAAAATTCCAAATAACTTAACAAACAATTCATTGAATAATAACTGTATTAATACTGATATTTGTTTTACTATTAAAACAATTGTGAATATGTTAAACCACTCAATCAACTGGTTTGCCATTAGCTTGGGTTATAATAACCGACAGTTAAAGACAGGAATTTAAGTCATTTTCACTAACATTTATGATTCAGACAAACAATTATTGATTATATGGAAGCAAACAAAATATAAGCGCTTTTTATTAAGTAATTTAATTAAATGACTAAAGCCTTGGGAACAAAAGGCGATAAAACCAATTGAAGACTATTGAAGACTATCGACTCTATCCTTAAAATTGAATCCAAAACACATTTCATAATATTTTCGACTCATAGTTAACGTCAACACTGGTTTCAAAATAACTTTTGGCACCGAATGATATAACGAAGCGAAGCATACAAATATTTTTGGCACAGAATAATTGGAAGTTTTCTGTTTTACGTAACACTAAATAACTCTCAAAATGTAGAATTCCTGTTGCAATTGTGATAATTATTTTTCGTAAGTTTAAATGTTGGCCTCAAATCGTGGCCTCGCTCTTTGCCGACGGGATACGATTTTTTTACTCAAATTTTCATTTTCTTTCTGATTGAAACCTCTGTAGTTATATCTGATTCGGGTTTGGGCACCATTTCTGCTTTTTCACTGATTTTGACATAAAATCAATTTTCGTTTCTGTAGTTATCTTCTCTTCAAAGGGCTTTCTCTTGAGTTTAATGGCTTTAGTTTTGGACAATTGTTTTCAACTTATTCGTCGGCTCTCACTCTCTCTCTCCTCGACATTTGGTTTGACATCTGGTTTAACGACATATTCTTCAGGGATTCGAATGAGGCGGCCATCACCGACAGTATAGGCGCCAATCCAGAGGGTCGGCCGCCCTTACCATCGGCGTCGGCTTTCGGGCGAATAATCCCACTTCTGTTTGTAGACGATTACCGTGCGGCAGGTCCAGCAACGCGAAGGTCGCCGAACCCACCGACGGGTCGTCCCGGAGTTGGCGGTGTCGGAGGGCCTAGTGCGTCGGTGGCCAAAACAACAACAATTAAATTAAATTAAAATTCAATCTTTATTTCAGTCCTCACTCCAGAACTAAAAACATAGGAATGACTGCAATTTAGCAGTCGTTGGAGTGGAGACGAAGGCGACAGAGAGTGCTCCCTTCAGCCCCACCAAATAAGGTGCTGACGCCGGCAAAGCCGAGCAGTCAACCCCTTACATGGAGGCACAACCAGGAGTCACTCCCTTAATGCCTACAATATAAAACGAAAATCAACCAGAACTCTTTGCCAATACTCTTGCTTATTTGTTTGTCAATTGAAAGAGTCATTAGTTTCATCTTGACGTCAAATTCTTTGAATAATTTAACCAAAAAAGTGGATCCCATCTTGGTAAAATACAATGGTATAATAAAATGCTCAGGTATAAATCAGTAAACTTTACTATTCTACTGAAAACCTGTCCTTGAACAAATTAAAACTCATATCGTCTCAGATGCTCATGTTTATTTTTGTATTGGTTTGACCAGGTTGTTAACAACTAACGTTGGTTAACAGACAGAATAAATTAGTCTGAAAATTCAAAATAAAACCCTAGAATCGAAAACACATTCAAAAATAAATTGTTTCTAGTAATAGCCCATTATTTCAAAACCTATCAAGCTTATTTATCCAATTTCATAGAAAATCACTGATGTCCAAGAGGGGGTAAAGTTCAAAAACCCAATATTTTTTGTTCGATGAACCCCTCTAGTTTGTCGGACCCTCCCTCTGGCCGAAGGTGCTTGGGCATCATTTGTAAACTCAATTTGTTTATTTCTTATCAAAAATATGTACTTGATATAAAATAAATGAAATTGTTTTTATTCAATTAGTGAAATAATACAAAAACTTATTTTAATATTGTTTTAAGACATTTTAACTTCGATTAGAATAAACCCATCAAAAGCAAGGTGAATTAATATATAAATTTATTTAAATTATAAGATTATGGTGAATTATCTTCAAAATTAATCAATTTAACTCTCTCAGTTTTAAAAACACTACGAGGTTACTGTTCCAGAATATCCTAGAAGAAAAATATGGCATAATTTCCTAAATTCACATTTATCTAGATGTTTCTTTCAAATATTGCATTTCTTTATTTTATCTATAAGTGAAATTTACTAGCACATAATAATATATTGAGATAATCATTAATAAAATAATAGAAAATATTGATCAGGCTAAATTATAAGTCTCATCCATGTAATTAACTTTATTTTTATTCACAATCAATAAATGTTATCATGAATTTAGTGAATGAAAAATATAATTACGAAACAGATGGAAGAAATTTGACTAGGTATATGTGTAAAATAAAAACAAAAAAGTTGGAAAACAGTCGGGTCCTTTTGTTGAATACTCAATTGTTTTATCAAGGTTATTCATTATCAAATAAACCTCATCGAAAATTTCTCAGAAATCCAGAATTTTCTGGTAAGAATAACCTTGATAATAATGTGAAATCTGCGTTGACTGTGTATCTAGCCAATTTTTTTCCAGCCAATCAAAAACCACCTAGTAACAGAAGCTCATTCACAAAATAAAAATAAGTGCGAATTATTTCATATCTTCATTTCCTGGTCCATTATTTAATGTGTATGGTTCAATTTTATCAATTTAAACATGGTGAAAATTGAGAATCCAGTTCAATTTTTCCGAAAACTAGTTTTAACCCTGGGCTGTTTTATTTTCCTTATATTCCAGTCCAATGTATTGCTAAGGGAGTTCCTCAGCGGAAAGTCTGTGGTCTCCATAAACGTGGGCCGACTTCCGAAGGTAGCCCTCCCGGGGCTCACCATATGTACACCTAATATACTGTCAGTTGAGAGATTATCCTGGTACAACGAAGACCTGGAACAGTTGTACGCCAAGTATGAAGAGCTGAACAGTCATCTCCATTATGTCTTGGATGGTATACCTGAGAACACGACCAAATCCCGGGCCATTTTGTATGAGATGAACAAGATCTATCT
Source organism: Punctoribates punctum (assembly GCA_034698165.1). Classification (NCBI taxonomy): domain Eukaryota; kingdom Metazoa; phylum Arthropoda; class Arachnida; order Sarcoptiformes; family Punctoribatidae; genus Punctoribates; species Punctoribates punctum. The sequence continues at coordinate 5,359 of JAQGBD010000511.1, read as the reverse complement.
TGAAATGACCAGGCAGATCGACATGAGCTCAATCCCGGCCTCGGAACTGCTCAGCAATTGGAGCCTCCCTTACAACAAAAGTTACCTTTACTTCGAGTGGGTATTCGAGGGGGTGTTCAACAATGGCTCCCAAATAGAGACCAAGTTTAACACAGAAGATATTGTGCTGACCCCGATTGAAACGCTTAACTTACGCTGGTCACCTTGGGGTAAGCTCATGGCACATAAATGCTTCACAATATTCAGTGTCTTGGTGAAACGTTGGCGCGCATTCAGAATGAACCTGGAAAGAATAACTATCAAGGCGCTCACGTCAAAGTACACCTGGATAACCCCCAATCAAAAAGATACCTTTCTCATCGCACTGCACTCACCCAACACTTTCCCGGATCTTACCGATGAAAGTTTCATCGATATACAAACCGATCGGTTTTACACCTTTTTCTATAACCAGATAAACACTGAACTCTTGGGCGGGGATTACGACACAAATTGCATGGATTATAACCTCGACTATAAATACGCGAATTTTAATATGAGGTCTGACTGTATGACGTCCTGCTATCAGAAGTTAATGAGAGAGAAATGTAATCTAACAGGAATTGCCTCCTCTACTAACCTGCTGAGGAAATCTTACCTTGCTCAGGTTCCGAACCTAACCATTGATAGGGAAAGAATATGTATTGACGATAAACATATCCTGGTCAAATCAACCTGTAGAAAAGAGTGTAGGTTCGACTGTAGCTATCGGTACTACCTAATTGAAAAGGTTGAAAAGAAATTCAATAGCCTTGCTAACTTATTCAACCTAACAATACAGAGGAATAATTTTCCTGATATTCTGATCCAATACTTACCGAAGACAACATTTATTTCGTTTGTGTGTAATTTCGGGGGACTGTTGGGTATGTGGTTAGGGCTGTCCATCCTGGTCATATTCGACAATCTGATTACCATGGCAACAAAGTTTTGGAAAAGATCTAACTTCTATTCAAATAGACTCAGTATTTATAATAGAAATATAACGATTGTGAATACAAACAATGAGCAAGCTCGTCCACTTAGGAATAGAAACCCAGTTAGGAAACCAGATTATAATACTGTTTATTCTCGCACACAAAGAGTTACATGGTGATAATTACTATATTTCTTAAATTCAATAAAACAATTATAACATCAAGTACATTCGAATAACAAATATCACATAAAATTGATCTAGTTCATTTTGGTTTATATTTGATGAGAACTCCGAAATAACTCATTGCTAGAGTGATTATCTGAAATTAAAATGAATCAATAATCATACAAGGTACTTTATTAAAATCTAATTTTAACTCACATTCAAAATGTTTTCAAAATTAATGGGTTTTTCAAACACTTCTAAACCAATGGTTGACTTCAATACTCGATTGAAATACATCTGAATCTGAAAATTATTGAATTAATAGTAAATAATTTAATTAATAAATAAATTAAAATACTTGAAATCTATAAGTGAATCCTAAAGGACCAAGAGCAAAACCATGAATTGTGTGTAAACTTTCTTTAGCCCTGATATCGATAAATGCAATAAAAAGCGATAATATAAGTTCAAGAGATATGAATCCGGTTATTGTTATGTTGAATGCAATGAATGTGAACAAATTCAACTCAACAATGATAACCATATACAAAAAGTAGCATAACAGAATTGATAAATGTGAAATAACCAAGATGAAAATAGTGGACAAATATTTATTGACGACGAGCACAGAATCGCTTATTTTGTTATGAATTTCTAGTAATTCATTAAGAGATTGGTTTCCATTGAAATTTTGAATATCTTGGTTATATTTCTTGAATAAAATGATAAAAATTTTACAAAGAAATATACACATGAAAATTGACCGGCTGACTATTATAAGGCCAACTTTTCCCATAAACATGACTGTAAAATATGAAAGAAAATAACCAAGCGGATTTTCAAACAAAACATTTATCCTGATCATCCACATGATTGTGAAAAACAATTCCACAAAATGTACGAATGGTGTTGTTATCATCTTGTAAATTTTCTCTATACGCTCACTTGATTCAGTCAAGATTATATCTAGCTCAACTGAACGAATATCTTGATAAATATCATTTAATTGAATAAGCCAACGATTATTATCATGGTAATAATATACCAATAGATAAAACACCAATAGATTGAAGGGCACGCCACAGATCTCGCAAATTACCCAGTTATCTTCGCCACATACAAAAAACCCATAGGAATAGTATTTATTCTTTTCGTAAAAAAATATGCTGGCTACATTTTGAAGTATATTCAATAGCGCAAGGCCTAGAAAAATCTTGAATCGAGGCAAAATTTTCCGATTTAACTGATCTTCAGTCGATAAACTCATATATTTCGATCTGAAGTCGAAAACTCTGAATAAATTCACAATTATACAAGATGACATATTGGTGGATAAGCTCGTGAACAAGGTGAGAAAGCCTTCTTTATTTAACTGGATGTAAACTTTACCTATCATTGATTAAAATTGAAATATCTTTTATATATTTTTAGAAACATTTTTTCGATTTTCAAATAAAATAAAAATTTTATTCTTGGAAATTCAATTAGTTTAGTAATAGAAAAATTGATTAAATATGTTTCAGTGAAGCATTTTAGATCAGGGAGGGTTCAGGGTCAGATAAAAAAAATTCTTAGAATGTGACCAGGAACTTGTTTTTCAATATTCAAAAACCCGACTTGACTTTCCTAGTGATTCGATCAAGGTTTCAAAGAGCTTCATTGTGCTTATTGAAACCACAATACTATTTAAAATTTCAGCCCAGAGTGGGCCAACTATCTCCCCCCCCCATTGTCTTATCTCACATCGCTGCTAATAGATTTATTTGACTTCAATGATGTAATAACCATGGTCTATTATTGTAGAATATCAATTCTTAATATATTTTCGAGAACAATTTAAAAAGATGATTTTGAATTTAATAAAAACCAACTTTATTGTAATGATCTTGTTTTGAAAGTTTAAAATTAAATTGTTTACCACTATATTGTCTAGTTGATTTTTTATAGATTCAATTTCAGTTATATTCCAGTTAATTATTTCTGATAGAATAAGAATTTGAAATTGGTCCTGGATAATCAATCTTTAGATTCCTGCAAATATTTTTGACTGGATAAAATAGAAGGCTTTAGGTTCAAGGACAAGTTATTCAATTATGACTGATTGACAAGGGTAAATTGTTAAAATTTTGTACTGAAGTCATTAAAATTTGTATTAAAATATTTATTTCTATTTAAATGATTAGTTACTCTTTTTCTCATCCTGTTCATTGATCTAACCCTGCAAGTTCCCTGTAAAGTTAAAAAAAAAATTGACAAGGGAGTAATATTAACAAATTTTAGATGTAATTATTGTATTATTTCATCTAGCAAACCTTTAGTCTACAGATAAACCTGACAAAGATGAAATCATTATTAATCGTAACACTTTCAACAATTTTGTGCCTGGTTGCTTTTTGTGAAAATACAGCCCCTATGGTGAAAGTTAGACCAAATGAACAAGGTAAAAATAAAATTCCATATTTCCTATCTCTATTATTTGTTTAATGTCAACTTTTCATTAGATAAATGGCCCAGGGCAGAGGGAATTGATGGTACGAATACAAGGAAAACACTGGTTAATCCTTGCATTACCGAGGGACTTTGTAATATGTATTGCAAATTGCGAAGATATTCCCAGGGTCGTTGCCGATACGTCCTAGTGCCAAAATTTTGTTTTTGTGAAGATTTTTAAAGTACCTAGACCAAAAATGATATTTCCAAGATTTAGAATTAATTAGCCAGGCAATTTAAGAATAAGCTCTGATGACCGAGGTCAGAATCCAAAGGAGGTTTACCTCTTCTATAACAGAATGTCAAATGACCACAATTATTGAAAATTTTCACCAAAAATTAACCTGCTTATCGGTAATGAAATATATCAATAATTTAAACATGGTAAATTTCCCTTATACAATAATTATTTATCATGTTTAATAAATTCAATAAAATATTTATTTATAACTTAGTAATTATTCCTACTCTAAATTTCAATCAGATAAAATTGATCTAATTCATTTTGGTTTATATTTGATTAGAACTCCGAAGTAACTCATTGTGAGAGTGATTATCTGAAACAGAAATAAATCAATAATTTCACAAGGTTATTTATTAAAATTAAATTTGAACTCACATTTAGAATGTTTTCAAAATTAATGGGTTTTTCAAACACTTCTAAACCAATGGTTGACTTCAATACCCGATTGAAATACAACTGAATCTGAAAATTATTGAATAAATAATAAATCAATTTATTAATCAATTAAAATACTTGGAATCTATAAGCAAATCCAAAAGGACCAAGAGCAAAACCATGAATAGTGTGCAAACTTTCTTTTGCCCTGATATCGATGAATGCAATAAAAAGTGATAATATAAGTGAAAAACATATGAATCCGGTAATTGTGACGATATATGCAATCAGGTATAACAAGGTCAACTCAAAAATGATCACCACATACAACAAATAGCATATCACAATTGATAAATTTGAAATAGCCAAGATGAATATAATATACAAATATTTATTGACGACGAGAACAGAATCGCATATTTTGTTATGAATTTCTAGTAATTCACACAAAGATTGGCGTCCATTAAAACTTTTAATATCCTGGTTAAATTTCTTGAATAAAATGATGAAAATTTGACAGAGAAAAATACAGATGAAAATTGACCGGCTGATTATTATGATCCCAACTTTGAGCATAAATATAACGGTAAAATATGACAGAAAATAACCAAGGGGAGTTTCAAACAAAACATTTATCTTGATCGCCCAGATTATTATGAAGAAAATATCCAGAAAATGTTCGAATTGAGTCGTTATCATCTTGTATATTTTCTTTATGCGTTTACTTGATTTACTTAACATTATATCTAGCTCAACTGAACGAATATCTTGATAAATATGATTTAGTTGAATAAGCCAACGATTATTATCATGGTAATAAAATACCAATAGACAAAACACTAATACATTGTAAGGTACTGAAGCGATCTCGGCTATTACCCAGTGGTCTTCGCCACATACATAAAATCCAATAGAATAGTGTTTATTTTTTTCGTTGAGAAATAAGCTTGCTATATTTTGAAGTATATTCAATAGCTGTAGAGCTAGAACAATTTTGAATCGAGGCAAAATTTTCCGATTCAACTGATCATCAGTCGATAAACTCATATATTTCGATCTGAAGTCGAAAATTCTGAATAAATCCAAAATGAAACAAGATGACATATTGGTGGAGAAACTCGTGAACA
>JAQGBD010000510.1:0-28596 GCA_034698165.1 Punctoribates punctum | reverse complement strand
TTAACAAAAAAAATCTAAATAATTGAAGAAAGAAATAAAATATAATTATTTTTGCATTTATTCAAAAAACAGAAACGAATGGGAATTAGTGTTCACTGTTTTAGTGTGTCTTTAGTTTGTCTGCAAAAATAATTAATGTATTCAAACATTTTCTCATTTGTGTTAAGGAAGTAATGATATTTATTATAAATTTTTCGTTCAATTATCAGTCAGTCTATTCTTGTTAAGAGTTTTGTTAAGTTATATAAGTTTATTAAATTAAAATATTGTGAGAAACGGATAAATCATTCGTTTCATTAACCTTTGAATTATTTTAGTGACGATTATTATTATTATTTCATTTCTATAAAAACTTTTATTTTTATTTCTTTTGCGACAAAACGATTAACTCATTAACATATAATTGGAAGCGGTTTGTATGAAATGCAGGTTAATCTCAACATTTGTCTTCATTTTTTGTCTAAAACCCTAAAAATTAGCAAATCTTCGTTGAGTTTAATTATCGGCAAAATCAATGTTTTTAGTGAATATCTGTTTGAATGTCAAAACAGTGACATAACAGCTATTTTGCGACAAACTGTGGTTTCGTTAATGATTTTGTTATACTCTTTACTCTATTTTCTTATTTCTTTAATGACTTTTCCCCACTTTTAACAGACTTTAGTAGACTCTGAGCTACTGTTGTGTAGAGAAGAGTCAATCAGTTCATCGATTTTCGATTAAATCATAATTTATTTCAATCAAAAATCAATGCTTAGCACAGACTGAGTCTAATTTGAGTTTAAACTGTTTTCAAATCAAATTATAAAGTGATCAGGCTCAAATATTACACTACTTAATTCGAGTCACGTTCTTCTTGTTTACAAATTAATTGGTCAATTTCCAAATAAATGTTGCAACAAGCAAATACACAATACTGTCAGGTGCTCTCTTTAATAAATTGTCCCCAACTTAAGAGAAGGCATTCCCAAAGTCATTAAGTGCTACAAATAATCAGCTAAATATACTAAACTATATGACTGTATGACTAAACTTGGTAAATTAAACGAAACTCAATAAACCGGGTCTTAGAATTTGAATGATACAAATAATTGAGATTTTTGTCTACAATGGGAAAGTTTGAAACATTAACTCAATTAATATCTTTTGATTGTTTTCTTTTGAAAAATTTTGAATAAAATCGAAATACGATTGCATTCAATGCTTTTGTGAGAAATTTTCAATCATTTGGTCATTATTTTAATGCTCTGATAATAATGTTTTCCAAAACTTATTTATAAGTTTCAGATCATTAAAAATAAGACAATCATTCAGCCAATAGATTTATCTTGCTAAAAAACTTGACTCTCTTGTAAGTCATGTTTATGCAAAAGAATTGTGATTTTCATCAATTTCTTGATTTAATCTTCAAAACGGATTCAAAGAATTATTTCAATTGAATTAAAGGCAATAAAATAAATGAACGGATAAAAAAATGATGCTTTCAATGAATAGTAAATGGTTTTTGCAAAAAATCACCAGTATACTTTATACATTTATACGTTTTTTATATTCATTTTTTTGGCAAATAAGTCATTAATATTTTTCTTTCGACACTTCTTCCATGACCTCCAAGATCTTTGGCATTAATGGATTGAAAAGATAAGAGATCAAAAATAATCGCAAACAATCGATGATCAAACAGAATTTGAGTTTGTGTTTATAATTAAGTAAAATAACCAGGAACTCTTATACATATGTATTTAAATTGTTTCTATTTGAACAGCAAATTAACCTACGATTCAAAGTGTTATTTGTTTTTCCAAAGTTTTCAATAGTTTTCAATAGAGTAATAAAGTGAGCTAGATTAGATATGATCAAATCAAATCAAATTGATTACTCAATTATTTATTTATACACCTTATCAATGAATAAATGAATAATAAAGAAAGTAATTAGAGTTTGAGATGTCTTTCAAAACAAGTGGTTTACAAAAGAGAGCCGAGTTTTGAAACATTAAATCAAGTGATACGTGATTTTCGTTTCATCAAAATAACGATACAAACACTTTCGCAACACTTTTATCAAGAGTTTTATTTTCAACATTTTATTCACTGAATTAATGATAGTTTGCTTCTATGAATTTCTCGATAAAATTTATCTTTTCATTAATTATCAGTCAGTCAATAAAATATTAATAATAGGAAAATGAATTACTATTCATCAGATTCTTTACATTTGACTCTATATCTGATGGAAAAAAGAATTAAACGAATAAAAACTCACTTATAAGACAACTGTCCAGTGCTGGGGTACTGATGTGGTCCATACGGTGTGGCACAGTTCACAATTAGAAAGTAAAATACCAAGGATAATATTTTCAATAAAAACATATTCGATTGAGAGCTGGTATAAGAATAGGTGTCATAAAAGTGAACTTGACTTAAGTCAACTCCAACTCAAATAATTGGATCGAAAGATGAGAAAAACTGATGAACAGAGAAAACGGTTCTTCGCGTTCACAAGAATTTCGCAGAAAAAACAGGTCCTAAAAATGGGCCAAAAAATTGTCGTCCATTTATTTAAACATATTATTACAGTTATTATAGTATTGTCTTTATTACTAACTCTTGACTATAGTTTGGAGCGACTGTTAACTCAAACCTCAAATTATAGTTAACCTCAATTCCTATTCCAATGATTGTCAGTCCAGACCAGTGAACAGCTATTCTTTCCTCACACGTCCAGAGACTTTCTGAAACTGACTCTAACTCTAGTGAAGGTAACTTTTTATATATAATCACCAGAATTATTGCTTTCTTATTCAAAATTCGTTTTATTCAAAACGTTTTGACAAAGATATCAAAAATTAATTTTTAAACACTGTTTGGATTCGCATTGTTTTTGTTCAGCAAATAATCTTTTAATTCCAACTTAATGTGAAATTTTAATTAAAAACAAAAATTAAATTAAAATTCTCTCCGATTAAACAATTATTTGGTTTTGTCAGTCAAGAGATGAATTCATCGATAATTTTCAATAAGAGTTTGGGAAAAATTAATTACATTTTGGTTTGAGTGAGAATTTATTAATATTTAATTTTCAAATATTGAATAAATTATTTTCAATGTAATTATGTTTTCATATCTTTTATTCCGGAATAAAATTTGTGTACAATTTGTGTTTTAAATGACAATCATTTGAATACTAATGTCTTTCAAATGGATATGAATTCTGAGAAATTATTTTTATATCAAAAGAAAATAATATTTAAAATATTAAAATCAGAGCGAAGTCTGTGATTAGGATTCAAATTATTTTATGAGAAATTATTTAACTCTTTCGGTATTTTCTTATTTTTTGATTAAATTAAAGATATTTTGAATGAATTATTTCGTGATTTAAATAATGAGATAAATAATTAAAGATTTGTTATTCGAGTGAAGGTCGACATCGGTTGCAATTAAAATAAAACAATAATACTCTCAGAAAATGTTTTCACATCTGAATTGAGTCAAAGAATAATTACTTAATTTCTTTTACGATTAGATTATTTTCCCTTTAATTGGCGACTGTTCGCCAAAAAACACTAAAATAGTGATCAAAACTGTGATTAACTTTTACTCGAACCAAAATTAATCAATCACTCAATGAATAATAGTTATTCATAGTGTTTGTTATGAATGTATTTCAATAAATTATCCTTGCTGACATTCAAAGTTGAGCTCTAATTGGAGTATTTTGAGATAATTAGTGGGAAAAATGTCCTGATTTCAAGACAATGAAAATATTTATCAGAATTGTGTTTATTAATGAATGTTAGGAATCACTGAGAAATACATCAAAAAATTCACTCTAATTGAAAAACAATGACTCGAATGAAGAAAAAAATTTTGAAATCATTTTAATGAAAACAAAACTGTTCCAGAAAAAAGAGTTTTTACTCTTTAGTTTCCTTTAATCAAGATTGTTTTAATTATTAGTTTTTATAATTCAAAGCTATTCAATGGTAATCTGAAATTTCGATTTTAATAAAGCACTCGATTTTTGTTTGGATGAGAAATGATGACAAAACTTCAATTACTCAAACAATTCAGAATTAATGCAAAATTAAATCATTAAACAAATTAATTAATTTGTTAAGTTATTCAATAAATATTTTCCGGTTAAGTTTAGACACACTGTTATATAATTCATTGTATTATATAATAATAGTTTGAATTCAGGTATTCATTAATCTTTGGCCCAATTGTCTGAAAGATATATATTTTGTTCCGTCACTTGAATTGTGAGAAAAGTAAATTTGATTTTATTAGAGAATTATTAAATATCTCTAATTATTTATTCAAATTAAATGCGATATAAAGGAGTGTCACTCAAGTGTGAGCCCAACTTTCACCAAATGTATGCCTCAATTATATTCAATTTGACAGATAACCAGAATTAACAGTTATTTGATTGCATTAAACACATTATTATATCGTTATTATTCCCAAAAGGTTTTCGTGATTTCAATAGATTAGTGTTCACTCAAAAGGAAGTTTTGTTTTCCGAAACACATTCGCGACTAAAGTCCGTGAAATTATTCTCAACTAAAGAACTGCTCCTTTGTTCTGACCTTTTCTTCGCTGACCAAACAATCGTTTTTCACTCACAATGATTCAGATTTAATGACTTTTCTCAATAAATACATCAAATTTGAGATAAGCCACAAATCTTGAGCTCATTTTTACATTTTATTCAGTCGTTACTTAATAGACGTTTCGAAGCATTTTCCAGATTTGAGATAACTTTGAGATAGAAAATTGAAAAATTGGAAAAGACCTTGAATTGAGTAAAAACATTTTCGTACTTTAATCTGAAAAACAGGAAAATATAAGATTAGAAAAGTATAGCAAAGGTATAGTATATCCTCTTTTGAACAAATTTTTTCAATCATAAGTCAATTACTTTGAAAGCTTTCGGCAATTGCTTGAAATCTTTTTCACAGCGACCTTGCTTATTTCAAATTAAAAGTTCTAAGGGTTAAGTCTTATTTAACAGCAAACAACATCTCAATATATGATCCACTTATTTAAGAAAAGTTGGTAACAATATGTGGATTGTGTGAACACCTCTGAACACCTCTGAACCTAAGAGTAATCAAATTTTAGATAAAATGAAAAAATTTCTCATGACTTCAATCGCGATAAATAGTAAACAACAGCTGAAAAACTTGGAGAACATTCGAGTTCTCAGTTATTAGGACTAAAGTGTTGGACAGTAACTAATCTTTCACTCAATGTCTTACTTCTTATGATTTCTCAAAATGGATATAAATACCGATGAATTTGATCGAGTAAATTACGCTCATATTAGAGACGCCAATAATCTTATTGACCGAATCATTGATGAGAATGGAAACAAGTTAGCTAGTTGCTTTTCTTAAAGCTAGTAATTTATTAATTTGTTAATATCGTTTAAGTAGGTTTGGTCTGGTGTTGGACGTCGGCTGTGGCAGTGGTAATGTCACCGCATTGCTTAATCAACGACTATCATGCAACAAAATAGTTGCCATTGACGTGGATATGCGTATGGTCAAATACGCCAAACACCACTACCCCGCTCCTCAAATTGATTACTTGGTTCAGGATATCGGTGTTGAATGGGATCAGTTGGACCCAAAACTAAAGGAACTCGAGGGAAGGGTGGATCTCGTATTTTCAAACCGAGTTCTTCATTGGGTGGAGAATAAGGGAATGGCCACTAATAATCTCTACCGTTTCTTATCCCCCAACGGAAAGATATACACAAATGTTACCACTTTATGGGATCTCTTCCATGACTTAATTCCTGAGGAGAAAACTAAATTCGAAAGCCTTTTGCGAATTCCTTCCGAAGAGGAACAGATAGCGATGTGGAAGAAGGCCTTCTCAGAGACCGGATTCAAGAACATTGACATTGAGTTCTCTATTTTAAGACAACTCTATCCGAGCGATCACTTCAAGAATAGTGAGTCCTTTTATAGCCTTTATTTCAGAAAAACTAATTAATTGTTTGATTTGTCAGTTTGTTTGCCGTATTTCCCGAATCTGACCAAAAAATACTTAATAGAATCGGATCCAATCAAAAGAAACAAGATTATGGCCGATGGTCTCAGAGAAGCGGTAAAGACAGCGATTGTAAGACATCACTGCAGAGAACTGCCCAACGGATCCGATGGCAACGGAATGTTTGAAATGAATTACGGACAGTGCAGGATCATCGCCAACAAGTGAAGCAAGAACATTTTTGACCTTTTTTATTAAAGATTTGTAAAATTATCTCTGAATCTATTAAAACATTGAACAAGATCAGATTAAAAGTTTGCAAAACATATTTAGTTGTAAACAATATTCAGTCCTTCTATTGGTTGACAATAAATGAGATTAACTTTTTCTAAATGAACTTTAAACTTATTATTCGGCCCAATATTTTTTTGTCGATCATTATCTAATGTTTAATTTGTCAAATATCAGTCTGGATCTCAAAAAATTCCTGCGTCTGGTTCTGTGTGAACATATGTTTACAACAAATTGATCATGCTAATCTGTATACTGGACCAAGATTACAAATTATATAAGAGATGGTTCCAAATTTCAAGTGATGTTTAGATTGATTCAAACAATCAATAAATAAATGATTCATTATTTCAATAATATTAAAGACCAGAAAACGTGATGCCTTGGGTGTCAGCTCAGGGAACAGCTCCACAAACATTAGGTTTTGTGAACAGATATATGAATCGTCGCCTGAATTGCAAATAATTTGTGTTATTTATAAATTATCTTTCAATTAAATATCGATAAACTTATCTAATCGTCTCTTGAGTTAACAATTGATTCATTGTTTTGCAGCAAAATATACGAAACATTTAGAATATATGAAATCGTTTAACGACTATATAACTACCTTTTAAGAAGAAAAATGATCAGGGCGGTTCTCGTATTCAACCACAGAGGAAAGGCACGACTCATAAAGTTCTACGAACATTATGTAAGTAATAAATGGGATATAATTTTTCGAATTCAAATTTTCTTGAGAAAAATAGGCCGAAGATGAGCAGCAAAACATTATCAAGGAGACTTTCCAACTGGTCTCCAATCGTGACGACCAGATTTGTAATTTCCTTCACGCGGGAAAGTAATTAACTTATAATTGATATTAATTTGTTTCTGTCGCTGACCTTGATAATATTGATTCTCTTGTTAACCTAATTCACAGACTCGTCGGCGGATCTGATTTTAAGCTAATTTATAGACATTATGCGACTCTCTATTTTGTGTTTTGTGCTGATACTGCCGAAAGTGAGCTAGGCATTCTCGACTTGATTCAAGTAAATTCAAACCCATATTTAGTGAACAGAATCTAAGTTCAGTCCTTTTTTGAACAGATATTTGTTGAGGCACTCGACAAATGTTTTGATACCGTTTGTGAATTGGATTTGATTTTCAATACCGATAAGGTTTGGACTCAAAGTATTATTACATTTGGTTTGATATTGATTTTCAAATCACTTGATTTATAGGTTCATAATATACTCAATGAAATAGTGATGGGAGGGCTCGTTCTCGAGACTAATCTCCAGGAAATTCTGGACAGAGTCGACGAACAGAACAAAATGGAGAAACAATTGGTTCGTTTAGGGATTGACTCAGAATCAATGATTGCTATTTGAATGGATTCCCATCAGTCAGTCAGACAACTGATATGTTAAACAAAAAATCTCATTAAATCTCTTCAGTGTTAACAGCATTTGATACTAACTATTAATAACCAATCATTTGATTGATTTTGAATCTCAAATGCAATCAAATGGCAGTCATTTGTCTTCAATTCAATATTAATTAACTGTTTATTAACTCAAATAGACTTCAATACAAACCCAGAAATCAGTTGAAATTCCATGTCTTTCGTTTAAACCATTGATTTTATACAAATAAAGCCATTTTTGGATTCCTTTTCAGTACTTTCAGATTAAAATATGATTTCTGTCAATAGGCGGGTTTGTCCGGTGCACCCAAAAGGGCGGCTTCGGCTGTCAGAACAAAAGTCAATCTCTCCGGTCATTTCCAAGAAATCAAAAATGAACTGAAGAGGGCTTATAAGTAAAGACATTCAGTGCATCCGATTTCGTGTTATTCGGTGAATATTTATTGAAAAAATAAAATAAACTTTTAATTAAAAATAAAAAATAATGGTTTGCGTCGATTAGAGACCCAAATAACTCATTAGTGTATAAATAATTAACATAAAAACGACGAAAAAAGTGGTCGAACCCAAGAAACCCAGAGTTGCTGTAAAACAGATATTTTAATAAAACGCTTAAATCATATGAAATTCAAACCTCTTTTGGGAATCTGATGGACAACAATATGATTATCCACTGAGACACTGACCAGAGAAGCGTCGTTACCACCGGTTAGCTGTTGGGCCGCAACAGAAGATTTGAGGAACTCTACGCCCGTCACGAATATGTTGTGCGCAGACGACAAGTGATAGATTCGCTTCAAACTAAATGCTATGTAGACGTCAACTGAACCGTTCAGAGTACCCAACCCTACGAAACGGCCGTCTCCGCTACAAACAGACAATTGTTAAGCAACTGAATAACTTTGAGGTTAAGACAAACCTGACAGCCATTGTAGAGAGGCTTTCCTGACCCGTGCTGACCAACTTTTCGACTGCATATGTCTGAGTATTCCAGCGACAGATATAAGAATTCTTCGCAGGTTTGCAATTAACCAAAGGATTCATAATTGTATACAATTTGTAATCATTTAAATCTCCTGAAAACAAATCAAATTCAGTGAAAAGTCGCGTCAATTGTTGAATACCTTCGACAGCAGCGAAACGACAGCCCCTATAAATGTATTTATTATTATTCTTAAATCCATTCTTATTATTGTTATTTTGATTATTGTTCGGATGCTTTTTATCTTCGGGTAAATCATATTTGAGTTGAATTTTCAATTTTCCGTCGTTTATATTCCAAACACATCCCTTTCCATCGCGAGAAACGCTTACTATTTGTGTACCGATTGGATTGATATCCAAATCGTCGACTTCGTTGTCGTGGGCTTTGATTGCAAAGATTTGGTCCAGTTTTGGATAAGACCAGAGCCGGATGTGTCCGTCGGCTCCTCCCGTAACCAAAACATTGGCCTCAGCCGAGTATTTGACGATCTTAAGGAATGGCTCGTCAGGGCTGAAGTCAGTCTTAAATATCTTCTGTTGTTTTATATCAAAAGTGAAGTCCGGAACACCATTTGTATCGTCACCAGAATTGATCCGAGGCTTTGAGTCTTTTCGGGTCATACCTTTCGGTGTTTCCGTCTCTTGTTTTGAGACATTATTTGCATTCAATTCATTTTCTTTGTCCGTCGATTCAGATCTAGAGCTGAGTCGTCGCCTACGGAGCGAGGTTTCTGAAAAGGTCCGCTCCCTTCGTGTGGGAGACGTCGAGCTCTCCCGTCGTTTGCTTTCGACGTTTAATTTGAGGTCGTATTGAACGCACATACCATCCATTCCTCCGCAAAATATTCGATAACAATAATTGGATTTATCGACAACACAGAGATTCATAACAGCGCGCGAGCCTTAAGAAGAAGAAGAAGACATCGATTAATGATTTGTGGCAAACAATTGGCGGACAAACCCGTGTCGTAATGAGTGACTAGTCTTGCTTTACAAGAGTTGTTGTGCGGATCATAAAGCAGTTCATATACTTCCAGAGTGTTGGCGATCCCGGTCTTTGCTGAGCCGCCCCCACCGGCCACCAGAATATGTCGCTCGGAAAGGGTTCTGACGCAATACATGGGATAATTAACCCTGGCCAACAAATGACTGAAATCTGTCAACTTTTGGGACATTTTCGCTCAAATTTAGTGCAAAACTTAACAAAAGTAAAACTTAGAAACGTTTTAGAGATAAATAAATAATTATTTGTTTAATAATTGTGTTTAAAACTCAATCATTTGATCCAATTTTAAGACACGTCTATAAGTTTGTAAACAATGCGCGTCTCTATGGTTACCGACACAACAATTACGTTACAATTGGATTACAATTAATATTATTTTAAATAATAATTAGTTTTAAACAATTAATTAGCGATTGATTGGAGAAAAATATAATAATTATCGAAATATTATTTGATTTTATTCATGAATTTTTAAAATAAACTTTTGGCTCAAAACAAACCATTAATTGATTAAAATATAATTTCAAAAAATTTGCAAAAATTAGTCAAAAAACTCGAAAAATGTTAAATAAATGGAAGAGTTTTACAAATTGTTTGGAAAAAAATCCAAATAAAGACTAATATCTTTGATATGGCCTTTGGTTCCAATTAGATCTCCGGTTGTCGTAAGAGTTGTAATTGTTTTGCCGGTAGTGTTGACCACCTCTTCCTCTTTGGCCGAATCTGTCATTATCTCTGAATCGGTCTCTATTTCTGTTTTTGCCGAAATAGTTGGTCAGAATCGGCGGAAACATTTCAGGCCTTTCGAGACACTGTTTGTATTCTTCGTCTTCAATGGTATATCTTTTGGAGTATTTCTCTTCCAATCTCTTCAACTCATTCCTCTCTTCGTCGTCGAGAGAGACGTCTTCAGACTTACGCTTAAAAGTCTTGTTGTCATTACTTCCGTCTGAATCCGAGTCTGAATTTGAATCTAATTTACGTTTTTCTGACATTTAATCCGATGTTTGACTTTTGTTCAGATAATTGGGTATTAATTACGTCAACAAAATGGTAAACAAATTAAGTTTAATTCAATTTAATTATTAAATGACTTTAATTACATTTAAATACAAAATTTGTTTCAATTCTTTTCAATCAAAACAATCGACAAAATTAAAGCCAAAAATGATTATTATTTTCGCCATTTTTAGCATTTTCTCAAACATTTCTCAAAATTAAGTTTAATTTGATATTAAATTTATTTAATTTTATATATAATATAATAAATCGATTTCTAATTAAATGAATGTTTGCTTCAATTGAATGACTGATAAAACAAATCAATTGACAGATATTTGTCTTTCTATTGAAAACTATTTCTCCATAAAAACTTCAGTTCTTATTCTTCGACTTATCCTTCAGTTTATCCTTCAATTGTTGGACATTAAAACCCAATAATCGAATCGAAGCGATGGATAATATGATTGATCCCAAGCCGGCGCTGCCCATCACTGACCACTTGGACATCGTTTGGCGCCCGGAATAAGTTTTATAGAGAATGTAAGCTCCGAGAAAAGACAGACCTCCGCCGCCGATCAGCCGACAGCTAAGACAGTCCTCTTTCTCGGGAGAAGACGAGGATTTGTGGTTATGGAGAATTCGGTCCAACATTTCTCTTTGAAATCAGTTTTTAAATGAGTTGTGATTAATGTTTACAAACACTTAAAACGTGTTTATTATGAAAACATTGGAAGCATTTCGTCATTCATTTGAATATTTTTTATCTCATTTCTAAGTCTGAAAAACTTTAATAAAATGTTAACCGAACTAAAAATTTAATTAAGACTCCAACAGAAAGAGTGAATTATTTGTTTTTTCCATTTATATAAACAAATGACTAAATATTATGAAAAAGTATTCATTATATTCAACATTATATTCGATATCATTTCAAATTTATATCTAATCGAAATTCTATCTTTTATAATATTCATATATCAAATCTTTAACAAGGGGCTTTCAGATTGTCAGGATGGCCGAGCGGTCTAAGGCGCCAGACTCAAGGGATCCTACCCTTCACTTGCATAGGCAGGTGCTCTGAGCGTTCTGGTCTACGAATGTAGGCGTGGGTTCGAATCCCACTTCTGACACAACTTTTTTTTATTTCCCTTTTTTATTGAATGAATGAAAAAATAGTTAAAATTAATTAAAATTTAAAATCAATTTATAATTCATTGGTTTAAAGCTTTTGTAATACAATCAAAACTAAATAATTAACAATTTTTGAAATAAATTAAATTAATTTTAAATATAACTAACTGTGAAAGTGAAGGCAGTTTTAACGGAGGAATGGATTCATTAGACCAAAGGAAAGGATTTATTGGACAGAATAGAGAGCTTTATTGATATGAAATGTTTTATAAATGTATTGAAAGCATTTGTGGAAAGTTTTAGTCATTTGTCAAAAATATTAGCATTTGTTAAGTGGTTTGAAGAATACCTGTTCTGTTGAATACTTGTGTAATAAATAAAATAATTAACTAATAATAGAATTTGTAATTAATTTCATCGATTAGTTGTTCGGATAGTTTGTCGAAAATAAAATAATATACAAAATTGCGAATAAAAAAAAACACTAAAATTAAAATCACATTAAATTAATCAAAGATTTCGTCAAAAATAAATTCAAAGCATTTGTTTGAACTCAAATTCCGGTCGGTTTGGAGCGCGTCGTGTCATAGACTCTGATTAGCTGTGATTGAGGGACAGCTCCGTTCTCTTCCTGAGAGAAGGCATACCCGTGCTGTAAGTCGAGCTCTACTTCCTGTTTACGTCTTCGTCGTTGGTCTGTAGACTTGTCTCGCTTTTTATGGAATACGGATTTAAAGAGTCGGGCCGTCTCTAAAAGCATCGACTGCTGGGAAGGACTGTTCGCTAATTCCATTTCTGTTATTTGATCCGTTAATGTCTTGAAACAGGTCCGGGAAATCAATTTATAGGATATATCGATGAGTAAAGCACTCAATGGAATGATTGCAATTCCGCACCAGAAGACACCCGACGAGAAGATCATTTGGTCGATGCCGGCCATATCGGCGCCCACCAAATGGAACATTTGCCAGGCTCTCGAATAAATAAGAAGATAGACGAACCACATAACGATAGAGCCCCAAATGGCTGCGTGTGTTACCCACGTCCAGGAGTTGATCTCCAGACCCGCTTTCAAACAGACGGTTATCACAGTATAAGTGAATAACATATTGCCTGACATTAACACAAAATTAGAGCTTATTTTCATTGAGTGAAAGTCATACCGAAGACCAGATACCCGCCATCAGCCCTCCCGTGTTGCCAAAGAGAGTCATTGCCAATAGAAAAGTAAGTCAACCAAAACAATACCAATGAGTGCCAAACACCCGACAAAATCCAAGTCCAGAAGAGTTTGACGTTAAACATCTCCGAATGTATTTTATAGAGAGCCGGGTATTTAATCATAGTTTCCGCCGAACACTGCCTATCAAAGAGTCCGATAACCATCGGAGGCGCGGCTGTGAAGATCACATTATATAGACTGAGTGACCACCGTTCGAAAGCTGCCTGTCCTGACCAGGCAGACACTGAAGCGAACCATAGCTCCAATATATAGAGCGCTATATTCTTGTAAAACGAGTACAGAATAAGTTTACATAACCGGGACAAAGACCAGGAGCCATGAACAAGAAGAAGTCGCGACAGATATTTAAACTGCGCGATCGCATAGTCCGATGAATGGACGGCCTGTAAACCTATTTTTAAATAAAGTGTTTTCAATAAATAATAGAAATACAGTTCACTCGAACATACCCTCCATTCCTGATATACCGACGCCAACATTGGCGGCTCTAATCATCGCCACATCATTGGCGCCGTCACCGATGGCTAAAGTTATGGAACGGGTAGTCTTTTTGACGGCTTCGACTATTTCTGCCTTCTGTGCGGGCGATACCCGACAACAGATCACAGATTTGCACTTCAATGCGATTTCCATAAAGTCTTTGCTTAAGTCGGGAGTCATCGCGAAGTTCAATGTTTTACCTTTTGATTGAAACAAAACTAAAATTCTTTTCAAATAACTGTTAAAACAAACCGTCAATAATGAGGGCGACGTCATTATTAGTCGATTTCACCTGATTTTGGGCCTCTTGTATGGACTCTCGGGTCGTGTCCAATGAGTCGTCATCGATAACAATATGAGTCATTCCCGTCTGTAATAATTTGCAACTGTGCCCGATATTAATTGCCGTCTCTTTCTTGTCTCCGGTCAGAACCCATACATGAATGCCAGCCCTGAGCAGAGTGTCGATAGTTTCTGGGACTTCATCCTGGAGTTTGTCCTCAATGGCGGTCGAACCGATCAAATTAAGATTGGACTCGATTTTGTCCTGTATTTCACTGATATATTCCTCTCTCGACATTCCATTGGGTCCGACATTCATAGTGAGAGCTTCGGTATATCTATAAACACCATTTACTTTAGTCTTATTCAAATACATTTAATGATTACTTTTTATTCCACTCCTGATATGTTTTCTCTTCAATGTCGACAACAGCACAGCATAGAGTGCGGAGACCTTCGCTGGCGAACTGAGACAACTGATTTTCAGTGATATCTCCATATTTTTGAAGAGAAGATTCCGACAATCGGTCGTAAATCATAGAATCGGCGCCTTTTATATATAATTTGATTTTTCCGGTCGGCGTTCGGACTATTGTCGACATTCTTTTGCGATCAGAATTGAAATCCAGAACATTTAGGATTTCGTATCTGAAATCAAACAAAACTTTAGCATTGAATTGGATTCTAAGAGTTATGTCAAGTGTTGTGTCCACTATGGGGCATATTTCCAAAATTTTCGCTGACAGGGGGTGCTATCCCCCCTTCATGATCTCTGATTTATAGAATAAATTAATAATTGTTGACATAATTTTCCTGGTTATTAACGAAAGGGTTATTTTCCAGTATTTGGTTCCAGTATTCCATTATTGGTTAGCCTTCAATGCCTTCAATATATTCTGTTCTCTATCTTTTGCTGACTTTTGAGTACAAATAAAACAAATTTTTAGAATTTTATTCTTCACTCAGAGCTAAGAATAAACAACTGATAAAACACTCAAACTGTCACTAAAAATGACATAAAACTTATGTTTGTCTATAAGCCGGTGCTTTCAATTTCAACCAAATGAACGACAAGTTTTGGGAATAAATTATTGAAAAAAAAAGAAAAAATAAAGAATAGAATAGAACTCACTTTTCTTCAGTTCCCAAGACATTGATAAATACGAATTGAGGCGTTCGGGCCGTGAATTCAAAACCAATTTTTTGTGCTCCGCGAACGAGAGCTGCCTCATCAGGACTGGCCCCCTGATAGTTGATAAATGGCTTTCCTTCTGAAGTAATCTGGTTGTGATCCACTTCTGGAACGACTGTCTGACAGACTGATAACAGTGTCAGAAACTCTCTGACATATATGGCATCCGATTGATTGGAATTCATTATTTGAATCATTTTCTCGGAATCAGATTCACTGAAGACATTTCCCGCAATCGAACACCTCTTGAATTCCATGACATTCCGCGTAAGAGTTCCCGTTTTGTCCGAAAGAATATATTTGACCTCAAAATAGAAATTCTGATTAGTCTTCAAACAACAGAAGGTAAGGCCTACCTGACCCAGTTCTTCGTTTAAGTTGGAGGTGCGGGCCATAGCCGGTGTGTCCTTCTCTTCGCAGTACATCTCCATGTCGGCGTTGATGAAAGAGGCCTGAATGAAGCGGACCATCTCAAGGGTCACTTGAAGTGAGATCGGAATCAAATTGTTGTATAATATAATAAAAGTCAATAAAACGAAAAAATAATTCGAAGAGAGTTTGTCTTCGAGTCCCGACAGATACCAGTGATCGCTGTTCTGACTCTTCCATATATGAGAGGCCGTCGCGGATACGAAACAAATGAATAAAAGTATTGCAAACAAAAGAATCGTTTGTTTGTTAGTAATCTTCTCGACATTTGATCTCTTGATTGGCGCCCGAAGTGAAGAATTCATCATAAGTTTGGTTTCGTGTCCGGTGTATAGAACACAACCGAATATCCAATTAGTGTTTCGGAGTTTAGCGCCGCGAAGCAAAACGTTTTCGGCACCGATCGGGTGTATCCTCTCGTCGGGGAGTTTGAGGTTTCCGTGAAACTCATATAAGTGTCGGTTCGGTTGATCGCATTCTATGGATGCCATCGACAGGTCGGACACCAACTGTTCGCAGGTTAGGCATTGTGTCGTCACTTTCAGGGAATGTCTTATTTTGAAATTAGTCTCTCCGTCGAGGTTTGCGGTCTCGATATAACACATTCCTTAAAATAGTTTAATTAATAAAATAAATATCAGACAAAAAGTATTGACAAACCATTTGGTTCTGACGACGAGATTAAGAAGAGATCACTCGGAAAGAACTGGTCATTAGTTATCTTAACGATGTCCCCGACTTGGATCTGCTGCCAATACTTCCACTCCCACTGAGAGGTGAATTTGTTGAGGACAAGGACTAGAGTATTGTTGACACCGCTGTCGGCGCGATGTCTCTTAATGTCTTCAAATATTTCTTTGATGGCGGAGACGGTAAGAATGAAGGCCAGTGGCAGAGCAGTTGTGTAGCGACCCGTCGGCGATACGTTTGGTATTTGTTGCATAAGTGCTATAAACAGGAAGAAGATATTGGAGTAGCGGTGGAACTGCTCGAACAGGAATTTTGGGACGAATGTGACCAGGTTGTATTTGGCGGTTGTAATCCCGTTATCACAGAACTTATGTCGACCATTGATGTAGAGGAGTCGCATCGGACGGGGATTAGCGCCACTGACCGAAGTGCTGGCGTCGTCTCCTAATCGCTCCATCATTAAAGTGCCGCTCATTTAAGGCTCAGACCATCGGTTGCCACAATTGTGGCCATTGGTTACTAAAACAACGGTTTTCCTATTAGTTCTCCAAATCAACGAATGTAAGTCTTATCTGAGTTTAGATAAGTTAGTGATAAATGTAATAATAATTTGGTATAAATGACAGCATTTCCTACGATTCCTACGAAACTAATTAAAAACCGATAAACATATCATTTAAAGCACAAGTCATGTGACCTAATGTTGTGTTTACGCTATTATAGGCTATCTTTAGACGAGACTATCGTTTCCGATGCGCTCCATCTGTACATTAACACAGACTACGCCCTATCCTCTAATTCTGATTTCATAGAATATGCCCATGCTACCTTTTCCTACCTTTTCCTATCTTTCCGGTAATCATTTAATGCACTAATAATTTATATTTTATTGCAAACTGAATGAAAAACATTACAAATTATTACTCACATTATAGACAACCCTTTTATAAGTCAACAACTTTGATGACATTCAATATTTCAGATTATATAGAGTTTGCGTAATATATCTGTAAATATATTATAATTTGATTATTACAATAATTGATTGAAATTCACACAAATAAGTGCTTTCATATCATATATAATTGAAAATACAAATTATGTTTAATTGTTTACAATAGAAATTCTTTGACTCAATTGTGGTAGTGGTGCACAACCGGTCAAAACTTTAGTCAATTTGAGCTGGCTTATTGTGGTCGCTCTTTTTGTTGAGAAAGTGAACCAATTCTGTTAATATCGAGCTGGGTCAGTTTAATCATTAAAGTATCAAATGGAAGATTGATATCCAAATAGATTGGTTTAGTCACTGATTAAATATTCTATTGAATCCAGTTCAAACTGACTATTCGTATCATAGAAGGATAAGAGAGGGGTACCTTTATTCTCGTTTGAGATAACCACTGATAAGATTTGATTTTAAACTGGTAGACACTTCTGTTGACCAGGCACAAATTCATTGCTCCCAAAACATTCAACAAAGATTATGTGAACAAATGTTTAGAAATTGAATATCCTTTCTATTCCTCTGTACTAAATCTGGTAATTTCACCAATATTTCGAAAATTATTTACACAAAATGATCTAGGTTTAATGAGACACTAGTGACTAGTAATTAAGCAATTTCTTAATCTTCTAGAATAGCAATGTTTGCCAAAAAAAAACCCAAAACTTTGATTTCCTAAGAATTTCTTATCTTTTCAGTAATGGATTTGACGTAAAGATTATTTAAATTGTACTCAGATTTTGATTCAAGAAAATTCTAAAATTACTTTTTGTCTGGAAATTCATTGTTTAGTCACTTTAGTGGATCCGATTCTTAAATTTTCAAGAAAGAAGGAAAAGTATGGCTTCTTATTAGAAACCTTCGCGGTTTGGATGATTTCAAATTATGATTAACCAAGATCCATCGAATACATGCACAAACTGAACTGTTTAAAGTTTAAACTGTCAATTGAGTGGAATATTATTATCGCAATTCCAAGATAAATTGACTGTTGTTCTCAATGTATAAAACATAGCAGCACACTGTGAACAACAGTCAACTTATCTTGGAATAATGTTATGTATTTGTTTTGTCTTAAGTAAGAATCCCCTCAATTTGATCAGGGCTAACTCAGCCGGGAAGTAAAGATTGTAATGTGTGAGTCGCCAATAGTATCCGGATTTGAAAATTTGGAATAAAGTCAATTTAGGCACAAATAGTGCACATATTCCACATTTTATACTAAATGTCTGCGACTTTATGAATGATTTCATTGATTTTCTGATATTTATTGAAGAAATCATTGAATAATTTAGAGATAAACACATTTAGATTTTGACATCATTTTTCTGGAAAACACTTTCATTTATTTTTTTTCATTCAATTTATTTATTTTACATTCAAATTAAAAGATCAGATTTGATAATAACTTGGTGTCGAACACTATATAAGAGTGCGGGTCATTCCAAAAGTTAGTCTTTCCTCGTGATCTTTACTTCAAAGAACTCACATAAACCAATTCCTTGACTATTAGATATCAATTTAATTGATTCGAAATATTAGTTTAAAATTTCATAATCTTATTGATGAGATGACCTTACTCCTTACTCCACACTCCTTAACCCGTCTATTTTTTGGCATTCAAACACTAACCCAAAAATAGTCTGTTTTTGAAAGGTTTGAGATTATTTCAAACATCTATTTATGAATTGAATTTCATTGAAATTAATATCGAAAACGAGGTATCGATTGAATAATTTTCAATCAAAAGCTAAAACAGTCCTCAGATTTATCACAAATCTCTTATCGATTAATCCAATTAAACAAATGTTTTGAATTCAATCCAAATGTTCGCTAAATCTCTGGAAAAAGATATTAAGATATGAATTGTTACGTATTGTTGACTCTCGAAGACTACGTATTGTAGATCTAATATCAGATGAGAACCACTGAACGAATGCAGTCCAATGATTGCCAGTGCTATCCAGTCCACTTTTCAGTCAACTTTTATTGCTTTCCTAAGGATAAAGACTTTTACCAATATTTGTATTTCGAGATAATATTATTGTTTTTATTATTCAAATATGCTATCAATTTGTTTATCCCTTTCCACAGATACCCAAAATCCTGGCTCCCAATGGGTTTAGGTTAGGATTGAATCTTAAAGATGTAATTCTTGTAGACATTAGTTAATGAGTGGCCCTTATCTGAACTTTTGGCGCGTGGCCTCAGGACTGAGCCCTGGCTGCCCACCCAGTTTGCCAAGCTCATTTTTAAATGAATATTTATGTATTTTAATTCTTTCATTTTATTGAATATAAAAATAAATAACAAAATCAGTTATAATATGAAAGATAATCGTTAGAAAAATTGTATAAATGAGTCAAACGATGATTTCGTGGATGAATTATGGGATCAGATGAAGAGTAAGAAGAATTTCAGATTCAAAACGAGAATACTTTTTAAGTTAAATGCGATTCTTTGGATGAAATGCTTTACTCAATGAAACCAATTTGAGGACCAATTGATGCGATGAACCATTCAATGAGTTTTTATTTATTGTTTGACAATAAGTTCTGATAAATCAGAGAAGCGATCATTTATTCTGAGGAGTGGACTCTGGGGTCAGCCAACCAGTTATTCACGACATTCCAAATACTTTTGACGGCAACACTCAAAGGACTTCTTCTTTGGAAGCGTTCGTAACTTCTTCTTCTGACCGCGAGTTTTGAGTCTTCGATAATTCCATTCCAGACAATGGCGTCCTGGCAGGGGTCGACTGTGCATTTGTGTTGCAGCAGTTGCTTAGGAGGCAGTTTGACCCCACATCCCCGGTGACATTTGACTGGCTTCGATGGATTCAGCGCACACTGAGCCCGATGTTTGGCCACATCTTCGAGTTTGACTGAAACAATGCATCCTTCAGAAGCGTATTCGCATTTGGTTGGCATTTGGTTCAGATAACTGTAGAGGAATTTGGGGGCCGGTCTCACTTTGGTGTGTGAAATCTCGTTTCTGTCAATAGGACAGGTCGATGGACCAAACAGTGGAGTTTCAATCCATCTTCTGATGCATTGTTCGCAGAAAATGTGTCCACAGGGCTCGACTTCGAAGGGGTTGTCGAGAACGCCGAAACAAATCGGACAAATGATGTCTTCGTGAACTTTGCCGTAAAATCTCGAGACATCGAAACCCATTTCGAGAACTTTTAATTAGTGGCAAAACTTTTCAAAACAAATGATTAAGACTTTTAAAAACTTTTGTTTCTTTGAAGTACTGCTCAGAGAAAGCAATAATCGAATTGAAGTGAAGTCTCTCTCAAACTCATTAATATAGGGGTTCGACAGACTATACACAGTTATGTCGAGTCTGGCCGGCGCTCAGTAGCGCCACTCATGTCTTCAAACACTTCTGGTTTTTTCCGGTTTTCGATTAAATTGATAAGAATTTTAATTTTGGTTCGCTTTAGTTATTGAGAAAGTTTTCGTTCAAAACACTGTCGGCGTCGCCCCAAACCGGATCAACAGAGAGCCAGAGCTGTCACTCCTCTCAAACCCAAATCCTTTTTGGATTTTAAACTCAATCAGAATTTAACTTATTTTTAAATAAAAGGTATTTTCCACAACTCGTGTACTGTTTGGGGTCTATTCCAGTGCTATAAACCCGTGCAAGGGTTGAGTCCTAAAACATTAGAACGAAGAATATTTTGTATATTTATGTATATATTGAGAGATAACAGAATTCTCTTTTATCATTCAAATGTGTCTTACGTGAGACACTTAAGGACTACCATTTGGGACCAATTTATGGCTAAACAACGATTATCTCAAATATTCAAATACTTATAATTCAATGTCTTCTCCAATAGACGACTATTTTTGTCTTTTATCCACTTTTTCTATTGTTTTCTTAGTGTTGAGTGAAAACAAAATCAACATTTTTGAACTCATTTTTAAGATAAGTTTGAGAACTAATCACTAGTATTATGAATAAGAGATTATTTGCCTCTTATATCAAGCGATACAACGGTTCAAAAATTATAAAACGGGTTAAATACCCCCAAAAAGGTTAATAAAATTTTTGAATTTATCGGAGAAAACTCGTCAAAAGTAGTGATTAAAATTCAAAAATAAATATTCATCGGAGAGAAGGCGTCAGTCGATTGTCACTGACATCAGTGACATTACTCTTGAAAACATTGGTATTGGTATTGGATTTAAGAGTAGATAAATATAGATATAGATATAGAGCGATATTTTTTATAACTGGAGTATAAAAAAACCACTATTTATGGAATTATACCATAAGTTCATTATCACTGAAGTTGTGTTTTGTTTTTCACCGTTTTTTCGTGTCAAAGAAGAAGATAACTTTTGTTTTCGGAGCCCATGTGCTCATAACGTGACCCCCCATAAGTCAGTTCCAAACGTAGGGGAATTTTCTGGACTTTCGATAAATAATTACTAAAAACGTTTCAGAACTTGATTTTCATTATTTATTCGCAAAGAAAATGATTATAATTTTTGTTTCGATAAACAAATCATAAGCACAGCATAAGTGGCTCTCCTTATCAGAGGACACGTTTTTAGGAACTTTAAAAAAATTAATTAAATTAATACAATTTTATCGAAAATTTAGAAAATCATTTATCGGGAGTTGAGTCCAAACTCTCGATTATATTCTATGAGTTGCTCTCAGGAGTGAGTAAAGGATGAGATTTTCAGTCTCTATACAAATTGATTGCATAAGTTTGGCACCAAATCCATGGCTGCCATAAGTATCCGATTGCTCAGAATAATGAGGTTTTGGTTATATTTGGGATAATTGGCACTCATTTTGTAACAAACTATTTGTAAACTAATGAAAAAATGACTAATTGTTTGACTGAAAGCCTTAGACTTCTTCAACAATATTATACTCATTTATTCTGAGACCACACGGCCTTCGAAATTCTTGACCCCTTTCGTGAATCCATTTGTTAGAAACCCATTTGGAGCCGACGAGGACTGGACAGGCTGCGTGACGAGTCAAGAGGTCGCCTTCTCCCGACTTGTGTAAGTTATACCAAAAGGCGGCCGAAGACTTCTTGGGCCACACGGAAACCCCCAATTGAGGGAAGACTGTGGCCCCGCCGGCCTCCACATCGCTCATATAGTTGAGCCACGTGGCGATCCGATTACCCGTTCCTATCATTAATTAAAAGATAAGAAGAAATTTAGTTTTCTTTAAATTTCGTCAAATCTATAAAAATTTTGAAATAAAGTTATAAATAAAATTTGATTTGTTTTCCAAATCTTTTTTTAAAAAAAAGTGATTCAGTTTTGATGAACTGCTAATTGAATAAATATTTTGATTAGTTTCTCATCGAATAAATAAATTGGTTGTGAATATCGAGTCAACAATAAATCCCATTAAACCAAAAGCAGTTCAAACCAGAAATAGAAAATTAGAGTCCATATAGTTATCAATGAAAAAATTGAAAACAGAGAAAAACTGAATTTTATATCAGATAACCAGTGATTACCACTGTTTCAGTTTGTAGTCAAAGCCAGTAAACTTAGCTTGTTACTTATCACGTAATCTGGGTTAAGTCAATAGCAAATCAATTTATACATCTTTAAACTAAATTAGTTTTGTTTGTCTACCAAATTGCTCATGGCAAACAATATATGCAACTCGTCTGCTTTTGTTGCTGCTTGTATGTCCCTGATCGTTTGAAACATTGAGACAGTCAATTTTTCAGAGAAAACTGAAGATAACTTTTCAAAAGTGAAGATTAGATAATTCAAGTGAAGACATGAATAGAAAAGTTGGGAACCACTGGCAATACATAACCGATTCGTGTTTAATAATATTCAATAATCTAAATGAGACTCAACTCATGTGACTCAACACTGAACACAACATTTTGGAAGAGTCAGCTCAAGTCAAGGCTGTCCTCAACCAAAATACAGTACTGTTATGGCGGCTGAGGGCTAACCCCAACCAAAGGGCAGATCAAAGACTAGTAAATAGATGAGACTAGTCTTCACACACTGGGAACGTGCAAAAAAACCCATGACGTCGTTCCACTTTTTATCCAAACGAAAGTTTTCTGTATTTTCGAGAAAATTCAGATATAATACAACCGTTTGTTCGGTTTTTTAGTCATTAAGGAAAGGGTATAAACAAACTCTCTTTGAATAAACATTTCTTAAAACCGAAAAACAATTTCAAAAATCTGATCAAAATTTCAAATAATTGTGAAAATTGCTTATAATGTGAGAAAGCAATGAATAGACAGCTTTTGAGTCATTATTCTCTTGAAAAGACTTATCTTATTGATTAATCATATGAGCTAGCTAAATTCCATTCTCTTGCCTCTCAATAAATGATAAAATAATGGAACAATAATTGTATAATTGTACTAGTTGGTTTTCATTTTTCAGGAATAAATTCTAAGAATAGGAATAATGTATTCGAAAGACAAATAGAGGGAAAGGGATAGGAATTAAACTAATAATCGAGTAATCATTGAATACTGTTTTGAATGAGATTGAAGTCGAAAGACTTACCCAATGACTTGAATGCGTCCTTTTCTTCACGTCTGGCGAAGTCATAGTGTGGCTCATAGTGACCACCGATGCCATAGTTGACAACTTGAAGCTCTTCAGCGGTGGACAGTTCCAAACCAGTGATATCACTAATGCGCTGAGAGATTCGATGGACGACTTGATGCTCTCTGTTGGTGAGCCAGGCACTCTTCGAGATTCGGTATTTGGCGGTTTCCAAGTTACCGGTCACCGAGTTCTGGACAGTGGCGCGCTTTAGTTTGGGTTCGGCTAATGTTTTGATTACTTCGATCTCTGAGTCGGAAAGGAAATCATGAAATATAACGATTTGAGGCTTTTTGAAGGCCTCCTCCACTTTGATTCGCATATATCTCATAAATGGGTTTCCAGTTGTGTTTAAATTAAAGCAAACTAATTGTGACTCAAGTCTTGAGGAAAGACGTCTCTCTCCGCGACATAAGGCCTCATAAGCCTCTCGTTCAGTCTCCTCGACGTTCCAGGAGTTGCGCGAAATGATTGCCTCATCCAAAGGCACGTCTCCGTCATCTCCTCTTTTATTATTTGTTTTACTTTGATTCAACTCTTTCTGATAGTACTCGACATTACCAAAAGCGCGCGGATGTGTTGGGGATAACTCTAACAACTGATGCGTCAGTTTGAGGGCTTGTCTCACATTTCCCCTCTGATATGTCGCAAAAGCCAAGTACTCTAAAATAGTGACCCTATCAGTGTTGGCGATGCCTTCCTCTCTGTCCAGTCTACTCAGGGCCTCCTGCATCCAAAGGACGGTATGGTAGTAGTCCTGATTGACATATGCCTGTCGTCCCAATTCGAAGCAGTCATTTGCAGTCAAAGACATTCGAGTTTCCGGAGGTTTAAGTCCTGTCTGATAGCCTCTCATATCCCGGACTAGAATGACGCCGTCGGCCAACGATGTCGTGTCTAACCTGTATGTGTCCTGAAGTCTAAGCAGTGCTTCGGCCGCCCCTTAAGTCATATGAACAATGAGTCAAATGATTGATAACAGATTCAAAGGTCAGATGAAATACAAAAATTATCGCAAATTGACGTCATTTTAGCAGAACTTCAATGACATCAAAATAAATGTAATTTGATTTACCGGATAAGTCTTCAGCTGATGGAAACGTTTCGTTTTGATGCAACACTTCTATTATCTGCTTCTTCTCGGAGTTAATCAAATACTCGACGAGTTTCCAGTCTGTGGTCAGTCTTTTGACCAGAAGATAGGCATTGATTGGATTCGATAAATAAGAGTTTACGTCTTTGGAAGCGATTGTATGTAAGTCTGCATAATGTTTGGTCAGTTGCCGTAATTGAGACAATCGCTGGTCTTCTGACGACAGGTATTCTTCCAAAGAGCCGACGATTAGTTTCTCGGTATTCAACAGTTTTTCCAAATGGACTAAAGCTGTGAATAATTCCGATTTTATTAACGGAATTGAAATCAATATTTGAATCAAATAAAAGAAAAGCTTTGAAAACGATTTCATCGTTTGTGCGCTTTTTTGCGACCAATGGTCACAAAGAAATCCAATTTAATGCCAATTAAGTGATATTAACATTGGGTGCGGTCTTCAGACCAATATTTTTGGCAACTCTCGGATTTTCTTCACTTTTGTTTGAACTGTCATTTGTCCAGAGCTTCAAATAAGAAACTGTCTTTCAATATTGAAGCAAGGTCATTCAAATTTAACTGATTACAGATTTAATTATTAATTATAATCAAAGTGAAAGTGATTTAAAAGCAGTACAAAGAGACACACGTTTTAAGTCAATTAAGTTTTGTTTATTTTAAAATTCAATCAAAACAATCGGTTTTATAAATAGAGTCGCTTTGAAAGCAAATAACGTCTGAAAAGAGTGGCAAACATTGGACTCAACTTAAGCCTAACTCTTATATAATATTTGAGCGCTATTTCTGTTCTCATTTCCATTGAGGGCTTTCCATAAAAATTATTTAAATATTGAGAACCCTTTCCGCTAACATCACCTCAAATGAGAGTCCAATCACTGGACGTCATTCGTGTGACAAATGAGGAAAACACTTGAAATTTCTGGAATCGTAATCATCGATCAGATGATTGTTTTGATGACATTTACTCAAAACATATGATGAGTAGAGAAACAGAGAGAAGGCAACTAAACTAAACTGAACTTGTTCAATTCAGTTTTTTAACTTGTTTATTGAAATGAGTGAACTGTGAATAATCGGAATGTCTTCAGGACAGACACCAATCGAAATATATAAACATTTATTGCATCCTTTGCTCGAAGACAATGGCTTTGATTTGATATCAAGTTTTGATGAAAACAGTGACCAAAATCATCACCGAATGGTTACTCGCCATCGATTCGTTCGTCGGACACCTCTTCGGCTTAATTTATGGGAGAAGAAAGTGTTTCCCGATGTAGACGTTGTGGGCATTCCTATGGGAAACAACTTCCTCATCATTCACGCCATTGTCTGCCAATCGATTGAAGACTGCGTGAAGATTAAGATTAAGACAAATGAATCGATTGATTTCATAAAAGAAAAGCTTTTGAATGAATTTGTGATAAAACTGATTGAATTGCTCTCGACTTCGATCAATGACTTACCCCTGGAATTGAAGTTCAGAATACTCTCGTTATTACCGATTGAATCACTCTTTAAGATGGCGTTAGTCTCCGCTGACTGGAGAGCCGTCACTCTCGACGACCAGTTGTGGAGAGTACTCGTGAAGCAACACTTCCCGGCTTTTTATTATCGCGGAATCGATGGTAAGTCCTCTGAGAGTCACTCTTCAATCGACAATAATTTTGTAATTTCAGGGGAGGAGTGGAAGACTGTCTATAAGGAAGCCTTTCGTAATCGCAAACTATTGGAGCGGCGAAAGTCGTGGGCCTCTAGAGCTCTGCCGTCTTCATTGTTTCTACCGGCACTGCCGCCGTCACCTCCTTTACTGCCAATCGCTGGACCCCCTTATATTCCGATGCTGCCCCCACCGCCTCCTTTCTTCAGAGATCTGGTGCCCGAAGAAGTGCGGAACGTATTCCCGAATATAAACAGAAACTCAACGCGAAGATCGTCTCTCTTCGGACCCGATTTCATATTCTAATAAATGTAAATATTTATGACAATCATCTCTTAGTTGGAAAGGCTTTGGATCTGAATTTTCCTTTTGTGGTGTTCCCGATAAACGACGAGTTCTCAACTCTTAGTGATAAGTCTATTGAAGGCATAATCCCGAGTATTATCCCATTTAATCGTTTCTCCAATTATTGAAATTATTGTCTTTTTGGTTAAAATTAAGATTAATTTAAAATCAATTTTAATATAAAATTCGTTATTTATTTTCAAAATTGTTTTTTAATTTTAATTTAATATAAATAATACGAAAATGTTTTGAATATAGTCTTTAAAATAATATCTATTATCGAATAAAATGTTTTCTTTCTTTTCTTGTTATGAAATTAAACACAATTTCTATTATGGCACAGAATAATAGTATTTTCCTATTTTCAAAAACTAATCACAAAATTATGGCTTTTGTGGGGAAAGCCTTGAATTTTATTGACATAAACTTGAAAAGCGTTCAAAATTCTTACATTTATTGAAATTCTGACAAAAAAGTGTTGGAATTATTCAAACAAATTATCTAAAATTAAAATCAAATTTCAAGACTAACTTCTGAACCATAAATATCCGGTCGACTGTTGTTTGAAAGAAACGCCACTTTTGATCAATGGAAAGGACTATCCATTTGAATACATAACTAATTATTAATATTTGTGAATAACAAGAGAACTGAGGCACGACTTCTCACAAGTTTTCGGAAATAAATAAATAAATATTTAATTTCCTTAAAAAATAATTTATTGCTTTAATCGAGGTATAGATTGCTTTCTTATTGGAATTTTAGACCCAATTCTGTTCTTTCATTCAGTTTTTTGTTGTTTATTGGAAATCCATAAAAGAAACTTTCAATTGATTTATATTAAACTTTTGTTACGATTTTTTTCTTTTCGATTCACTCAATCGTTGAGAAAAATTGTGTGAAATTAGTGAAAGTCTTTGTTTAGTTAAATGCTTTTCGGATTGTTTCACATTTTTGTCGAAATCGTCAGTCGGTTATAAAAAGGCAAACAATCATCAGAAAAGTCAGTTTCGGTGAATTGTTTGACAGTTTTGGTCATTAGTTTGTATTCCGAATGAAAAGTTGATAAAAGTTTTCAATCTTTTTGCTAACATTTTTACGAAATGAATAAGTTTTTAATAATTCTTATATTTGTGACGCTTTTGATTGTTATTTGTGAATCACTTCCGTATGGAGGCTATGGTTTAGCCTATGGCAAGGGTCTGGCCCACGGAAAGGTCAAAGCCGTTGCCATCAAAAAGAAGAAACTCTTGGCGTTGAAAAAGTTGGCCAAAATCAAGAAGATTAAGAAACTGAAGAAACTCAAGAAATTGAAGAAACTTAAAAAGTTGAAGAAACTCAAAGGACTGGGAGTTTACGGATACGGAAAATAATACCTTCCATTATAATCTGCTTTCCTAAGTTCTCCTTATTGCCAGGTTAATTTTTATAAGAAAAATTTTAAATGAATTATATTCTAAAATATCTTTATATTCAAACACAATTTGAAGTATGTATAATATATAGGACAAAATTGAGCAAGGTTGCACTTTTATTAAGCCAATTCTATTTTTCAATATATTTGTATATAATATATAAATTTTTGCCTCATTTTTAAATAATCTAAAAAATGTATTAAAATTTTGGAAAAATTAATAAATTTGTATAAAAAAAGTAATAAAACATTTCCTTTGAAAACAATTTGTTTAGTAATTTGTTTTTTCATTTAAACTGAAATACATTTAATTTAAATTCAATTAGAATTAATTGAAAATAT
>JAQGBD010000509.1:0-28632 GCA_034698165.1 Punctoribates punctum | reverse complement strand
TCGAGAGTGATTTTGAAATTACTAAAAGAACTCAATCATCAACTGATCCCTCATCACAAATAAATTGGTCCCTGACAGCTCATTGAATTATCCTGGGAGAATTAAATTTTTCAGACCAGACAAGACATGTCCTGCAATAAAGGTTTTTTTAAATGGAGTTTTGAGGCAATTATCTGAATTAAACTTGGTCTCAGTATACTAATGTGTAATACAATCTAATATTGAGTTCCAGTCCTTGAGTTGGGACAACACTTCAAACTCAAAGGTGTTTTTGCTATGAAGTCAGAGAAGTCTTTATTATATTTTGCTTTTTAGAAGTCCTTGGATTTGATTTATTTCTTATTTTTCAGTTTTGTTGTGGTTATCATAACTACAATCGTTGTCTTTCTATTCAGTCAGTCCTCTCATCCGAGTGAATGACAGTCCCTTTGTTTGAGTCCTACTTTTCTAAACTTGTCGGATAATATTTTTGAATCATTCATCGAGTAATATATGAAATAATTTCCAATTTGATGGATAACTCATCCATGATAATTTAAATCGAATTTAACCCATCGATAATGTATTAAAATTTTCATTCAAATTGTGTCGAAATCCTTTTTAAAAGTGAATAAACTTAAATATATTGAAAGATATGTTAAAATAAGTTAAGTCTCAAAACAGGTATGAATGAAAAATATTGAATTTTTAATATAGAAGTTATCCAGTATAAATTACCCCATAAAAGGCGTCTATAATTACATTCTCTGCGATCAACAAATCAAAACTGAGTTTTATTTATTATGACTGAAATTTCAGGTGATTTCACGTGAATATGAGGTTCTCTGTCCTTCAATTGGCTCTGAGTTCGACAATTCATAACACACTGTCGAAGAAGTACCTCATCTGACACCAAGTCCTGTACCAACAAATTGAGGACACAATCAATGCTCACAATTGTTATATAATCGGAATATTCATTACATAAGACACAAAATTTGGCAAAAAATGATGGAATCCAACCGAAACAGTGATATCATAGATGTCTCGCAATCGTTGCTCAAAGAGATGTCTTCACTCTATATGAGTGAAAAGTACAGCGATTTTGTGTTTATCATTGAAAACGAGCGCATATTTGCCCACAAATTCATTCTATGTCTTCGTTGTGAATACTTTCGGCTTATGTTCGCCTCTGGTCTGAGGGAAGCCATCAATAATGAGGTCGAAGTCAAAGAAACCCCAATTAATGCCTTCAAAGACGTCCTCTATTTTATGTACTCCGGAAGAATACATCTGAAGAATAAGAAAGTCGACGATATTATCGATATCTTGTTTTTGGGTAAATATCTGATAACTTATCTCAAAGTTCTATAAATTTCTCTTTCAATCAAATGATTGAACATTTCGTTTGTTATTTATATCTAATTATAGACTAAATGACTGAAAAATTATTTAATTTATGTATAGATTTATTTACGGGGAATTAGAGCAGAGTTAGCCTTGGTCAATTTAAAAGCTATTTATCCTCTTTAAACAAGTGTTGATCGCAGAGAATGTAATTATAGACGTCTTTTGTAATTTAGTACCATGATAGTTTAATTTAGTAAATTTTCAAATAATGAGGAAAATGGAAAATTTATCTCTTAATTAAAGCAACGAATCAACATATAGAGTAAACAA
Organism: Punctoribates punctum; assembly: GCA_034698165.1. NCBI lineage: Eukaryota > Metazoa > Arthropoda > Arachnida > Sarcoptiformes > Punctoribatidae > Punctoribates > Punctoribates punctum. Next base: position 26,973 of record JAQGBD010000509.1, on the reverse strand, counting down.
GGATAATTAACAGCTATTTTCAAACATGTTTATAAATAACTTGGCAATGGTAACTTAATGCATGGTAATTTTATGGTTAAAAAAATTAAGAAAAAGTTGCGAATTATCTCTAGATTTTGAAAAGGCTGAAATTTCCTTGATTAATTCAAGATTATTTCTTTTGCATTTATTTTCATCAAGAATTACTCTGTTTTTCTTCAACCTTAATTGATAATTGAGCATGGCTATAAATTGACTATAAATTGAAAATTTTTGCAAATTAGGCCATCGCTACGAAATGCATGAGTTAGTGGATGCGGTCACCGAATACCTGCACCAGAATGTCAACGAAGACAATGTTTTTGAAATCTACTCCACGGCCTCCCTCTTCAACTTCAAACAATTGTCGCTCAGATGTATTGACTTTATTCTGTTCAAAGGCTATAAACTATTGTCTAATGAGGCGCTAATGAATCTGAGCGCCGATACTATAATCCAATTGCTGTCCAGCGATGAGTTCTGTGCGGAAGAGATCGATATCTTTAATGCTATCATTAAATACATGCAAATCAATACCGAATATAATGAAAACATTTGTCAGAAACTGATCGCAACCGTTAGGTTACCACTCATTTCGTGGAACGACTTAATTGCTTATGTCTGGCCTTCAGGTAAACACTCATTTAATAAGAAAAGCGGGAAATTTCCTTAATTTTATAGATTATTTTATTTACAAAATTGGTTTTCACTAATTTTTTCCAGAAATTAATTAAAATATTATTTCCGTTTAATATTAGGGTTTTTCGGAAAAGAGGAGCTCTTAATAGCAATCGATGGCAGACCAGAAACATCAGAGAATTACCACAATTTCCGTAAATGTGTGAAACCGATCACTAATCTGAAGTCGATATCGAACTTCATTTTGGAGAAGTCGGCGCTTCATAGTCGCAAATATGAGCAAAACCTGTCGGTTATTCTGAAAATTCCGGGCAGTTTTACCATTGCTTTTGATACCATCCGTTTCATCAATTATATTGAACTGGATTTCGGCAATTGTGACAAAACTGGTTATTCCTATTATATTGAGGTCTCGGCCAACGGTCAGTGGAAACGGATTGTCGACTACACTGACTATCGCTGCCATTCAACTCAATTCATATATTTCACCAAAACTGCGGTCAAATCCATACGAATCTACTGTTCGTACTGTAAAGGGGGCGGAACTAACTTCATATTGAATGACTTCAAGTGTATGATCAGAGAAATGCCGTCCAATCCCTACAACAAATCCAAGAGTTACACAGATTTGGATTATTCGAGTCATAACATAAACAAATGCTATGCACCCCTTTATGGACCACAACTGGACCTCTCCTCCAGAGCTAAGTGTTCTGCCAATAAACTCATAATTAAGTCTTAAACCATAGTTTACTCAAATCATGATTTTAGTCATTGTTTTATACCATTTATTATCTGTTTTTATAAATATTTTTTACCCAAATTTTATTAATTATTTTATATATAAGAAGTTATAATAAAATTAAGTCAAAGAGCTTTGAAATTTGAAAACTTTTCATAACTTTATTTGCTCGTACTTTGAGCCAATTTGAGCATGGATAGTTTATTATGTACAAGAATCAACAACAGCAGTCCATTCATCCATGTATTTCCATACCTGTGGTGTTTGAATACAAGTGGTTCCGCCGCCTCTCTTGTACTGTGATTCCATTCGGTTGATGTCACCGATGCATACGTAGGGAAGGGCAACATTGGTGGAAATGGCCCATTTGCTATGGTCATCTAAATAACTGAATTTTCCAGTTAACCGAGAGTTTTGAAATTTGATGTCCACTTCGTCTACATTTTCAACACTCGGTTTAGAACAGTAAGACTTCAATGGATTTCCAGGATTTTTACGCCACGTCTCTACATAGAGGCCGGTCTTAAGACTCTTTGCCACAATATTCGAGTATAAATCAACATGATCGTTTGGATTCTTGCTGAAAGAGGTGAAGTTTGTGCCGCCAATACTTGTAAGGTATTCAATACTGGATTTACCTATAATTAGAATCGAGAGTCAATATTAGCCTAAATAATAGGTTTGATTTGACACACGTATAGACCAGTCCTTGTTCTCCAAGTCTTTGATAGAACTGACTTTTTTTCTTAGGGTTTCACTAATTTTAATGGAGTATATGTTTGGGTGCATTACAAGCAGTTGTGTCACAACTTTGGGAATTTCGCTGCTCTTAAGAGATATGCAGAGCCCTGTCTGCCCATATCGGGCACCGGTTGTGGGATAGACATACTCATGGCTTTTCTGAAAAATAGTGTCAAAGTTTAAGAAATGGTAAGAAAAGTATTTCTCTTTAATACCTCTTCGGATGCAAAGTGAGGGACGCTATGAATGAGCCAAAAGGCATGGGTTTCATCGGCGGCGACCACACCCTTAGCGTGAGCTCCACTGCTAGCCGTCTCGCCCTCCGGGGGCTGATCGTTGTAATCGATATAACTTATATCTGAACTCAGTTTAGAAGAGTAGAGCGGAGACAGAGTTTGACCGAAAATAGATTTCTTTGCGTCGTTGATGTCATATTCAGAAAGAGTGAACCCATTCTTCGTGTTATTTGTTATAAACGCATATCTGTATCCGGTGTCCAGTGGTTGACCATGGCCAGTTAGGCGCGGAAACTTATAGACCACATACCAGTCGACTACTCGTCCGGTTTCGTCCCGACATTGCAACTGACCATTGATTACAACAATGGAGTTGAGAACAAACAAAATCAAAGACAGAATTTTCATTTTGTTTTCTCTTCAAAACACTTCAAAACTGATCTGAAGTTTTTGATAACTTGTTGTTAAATAAGAGATAAATTGATCCTGGATTGTTATATCAAATCTATACCATGACAATACACTTTGACAACTGTGCTCTACTTTTTTCACCTGATTAGTCCTGATTTATAATTAAAACTCAGCACAAAAGGTAAAAATATTGGATATTATCGAATATAAGTGAAGTCATTTTTATCGGACGATAAGATTTGGACAAAAATTCAAATATTTATCGGATATTTGTTTTCTTCACTGAAGTAAACTTTGTTTTCAACGAATTAGTGATAATATCACAAGACTTTAGATCAAATATATCTCTATATCCAGTAAATTGATAAAAAATGATCCAGTCCACGATTGACAGGTTCAAAGTCGAAGTTCAAGAATAGGAGGAAAGGGTGAAAAGTGTTAATCAATTAATTGATTGCATAAATTGATATTTATTTAGTTTCTATTGATTGACAATATTTTGACATATTTTTGCATTTTTCTCATCAAAACATTTTCTCTCAAAAATACTTTTCAATTGATTTCTTGAGTTATTAACAAAATTTTGATTCAGAAAACCTCTTACAAAACGATTCACATAATTGTCGGCTTTTTCGGTCTGTCCTCTCACTTGAAACGGAATACGAAATATTCCGAACGAAGTTCGGCTGAAATTCTGGGTTTCGGTTAAATTGGTCTCAATTTCTATGAATTGACTGCTATTTAGCTGAATATTAAACACATTACTCGAGTCGTTATCGAAATTCTGTGGAATAGACCCCTCATTGAAGACTATGGGCTGAGTATGAGATCCCAAATCCTTTTTCAGGCTATCATTGATCGACTCAATCATTGAATTCTTATCATTTGAATCAACAAATTGTGTGCCAACGAAGTCGAAGAGACCGCTGTCTCTGATAATCATCAGACCATAAGTGACGTCAACGGTCTCATCGTAATAGTGAACTCCGGTCCGAGTGATGGGCATTGCCTTAACTTCTATTCCTATATCGACAGAGCTGTTGAGCTCAGCATCATTTGGAACAGATCTGGAAATATATTCCAAACCAACAATTTGTTCATCGCTTAAGAGTTTTCTTTTGCGAATACTTTCAATGAACTGTTGTTTTCCATTTCCAGCAAATCTTTGGCGAAGAAAATTCTTCAGGAATTCGTGCGAAACACTGGAGTCGGAGCCATTGATCGGAACATACATTAAGCCTTAGAAATAGTCGATTAATAATTAAATCGAAAAATGGTAATCATTTTTAGACTTACCTAAGGATTCAATAGGAAAGTGATGGGCCCTCACATGTGTTCTTCCAATTTGTCTAAACTTTTGGAATGACAACTGTTTTGCGAAGAAGTGTTGTATGAAAGACGCGTCTGTATCCGAATGCGAACAAATCCAGTCCTCTTTTGTCACACTTTCAAAGGTATAATTGATTTCTTCGTCCATTTCTCGATTCATTGCATCTAATATGTGGTCGATATTGACGTCTTCTATATCAACACCGCCGCCGACAAACCCTATGAGTCCATCGAATCTCATTTGGCACAAAACAAAAGGAATGCCATTGGAGTCAGGGGTTGAATAAAGCATACAATGAGTGGCGTGACGGCAGCCATTGATGAGCAACGAGTCTTCAAGAGATATGGAGGTATAAAACGGACTCAAATTGACCACTGATGACGTCATTATCAAATGGTTGGCTTCGATATCAACTTATTGTTAGATAAGATATAATTTTCCTATAAATTCGTGGAAATTATCGAATGACTGAACACTTAATGATTGAATTTACGAATATTTATATAAATATCACGAGTTTTATGACAAATATTAAGTTAAATGTTTTGTATTTCTATTTAAAAAGTGTTTAAAGAATTTCGATAAAAAAGAGGGACTCATAAGAGACGTATCAAACATCTCAAGGCTATCATAGATTTACTTTTAAAACAAGTCTTGAAATTAAGATTAAAATAGATTTTCATTTAAAAGATAACAAAAAATAAAACGATTTTCAGCTAAACCAACATTTTTTCAAAGTTTATCGAAATTTTCAAAAATGCTTTTCAATTGATTTCTTGAATTATTGGCGAATTTCTGACTCAGGAAACCACTGAAAAATCTGTTCACATAATTGTCTGACTCTTTGGTGTGTCCTCTGAATCGTAGAGGAATTCGGAATAACCCGAACGAAGTTCGGTTGAAATTCTCGGTTTCGGTGAAACGTATTTCAATTTCTGTGAATTGACTGCTATTTAGTTGAATGTGAAAGACATGACTCAAGTCGTTATCAAAGGACAGTTCAACTGAATCCTTGTCTGAAACAAAGGACTGACAATAAGAACCCAGATCTCTAATCAGACTGTCATTCACTGTTCGAATCATTAGATCCTTATCTCTGGCGTCAACGAAATCTGTGGCCACGAAGTCGAAGAGACCATTATCTCTAACTATCATTAGACCATAAGTTGCTTCCACTTCTTCTCCGTGATATTGAACGGGGAGATCCGTCCTCAGCATTGCCTTCACTTCGACGTCTCCATTATTGTCACCATTTTCTTCAAAAGAGACATTTGTGTCAATACTTCTGAGCTGTTCTCTGTTTAGAAGATTCCGTTTTCTAATGGTTTCGATGAACTGTTGTCTCGCATTTCCCGCGAATTTTTGCCGAAAAAAATTACTCAAAAATTTGGCCGAAATATCAAAAGCGCTTTCATCTGATCCGCCGATCGGCACATGAAATACCCCTTCAATCAGATAAGAAATGAGTTAACAAACACTCGGATTAAGGAAACCATTGAAAGCAAACCTAACGACTCGTAGGGGAAGTGTTGGGCCTTCATATGTGTCTTCTCTAAGTATAAAATCTGGTCGTATGTCAACTCTCGGGCAAAGAAGTGCTGAACAAATCGGGAACTGTTGTCACGATGTGAACAAATCCAATCACTTTCTGTCACTCTTTCGAAGTCATAATTGATTTCTTCTTCGAGTTCTCTGTTTGTGGCCTCAATTATGCTATCGATGGTGATGTCAGTGTCCTCCTCGAGATCGACTTCTCCACCGGCGAATCCAATGGTTCCGTCGAATCTCATCTGAAGTAAAGCATAGGAAATGCCGGTCGAGTCTGGAGTCGAGTAAAGCATACAATGAGAGGCGTGAAGACTGTCCCTCAGATTCAAAGAGTCTGATAATGACAACGGTTTGTAGAACTGTCGCGGAGTCACCACATCTGAAGACATGACTGTTGTGAAGCTATTCCTCAGCTATTGATCATTGAATGAAAGAGAGATTATATCCCTTTAAATAGTGGCTCAATGTTTACAAATCCATTTCAATGATGTCATTCACTTTCATTACCGAATATAAAACGTTTTGATAACAACCATTTGAATGTCATTTTGTATATGACCATGCAACAATTTCATACTTTATTAATGTTCAAAAATTATACAGATTAATTAAAATTTTATTGCTTAATGATTTATTTGCTTTATAATCAGTATTTTAGGGAAAAATACAAGAAATAAAAAAATAAATTTAATGGACTTTAAAGACATAATTAATGTATTGAATGAATCCTCTGTTGAAAAGTTGATGTGTTTTGTTGTGATTCGCGTCTGAATGTAAACATTGGCTTTGAATTAAATTTTAATTTCAATGTTAATGACCAGAACCTAACCAAATAACCTTGCTCAACTCACAATTCATCGCTCCCATAGATAAACCAAGTACAATTTTGCTTTTAATTCAAGTTAATCTACTTCAGAGGTGAGTTTGATTTCGTTAAAATGTCCTCAAATCAGACTAAATGTCTTAAATTGTGATTTAAGGCTAATTTCGGTCAACTCTTCTGATTATCTTCTTTTTAAACTTCAGATGAATAGATGATAATAACCTGAAACGAAAGAGAAGAATGAAATTTGTGCGGACAATGTTGAAAGCCGTCAAATCATTTGTAATATCTTTCGGCGGTATAATAGTGGTGACCAACGGAGTGGCCTATTTGGCCAAAGTTGACGGCACTTCTATGGTCCCGACATTCAACGGAGAACCCGATCTGAGCTCCGATATTGTCCTCCTATCGCATTGGCACTCAAGAAATTATGAGTTTAAAAGGGGACAGGTCGTCTCTGTTGTCTCTCCCCGAGAGCCCAGTCAACTAATTATCAAACGGATCGTTGCTCTCGAAGGTTGCCATCAATTATACAATTGATATGCTTTTAATTTAATCTTTTTGTGGCTATGTTTCAGGTGACACAGTGATAACACGACCAAGGTATAAGCACAGGAGTGTTCTGGTGCCCAAAGGCCACTGTTGGATAGAAGGGGACAACGTTGACAAGTCTATGGACAGGTCTGACATCTTTTATATAGTCTCAGAGTATTTAAAATAATTATAACGATATTAAGGATTAGTTTAAACTATTTTATAACTAATTAATGGACTAATCAGTTGACAAACCATTAATTTAATAGCAATACCTTTGGGTGCATACCATTGGGTCTGATATCAGCGATATGTCTGTACATAATATGGCCGCCGAAGAGGTGGAAGAAGATAGATATCGAACTGCCCTTCGATAGAACTGCCGTTGAATATCCTAATAATAAGTGTTTAATAACTTTCACGTCAAGAGATTACCACAATTTACACAATTTTGACGACAATTTTAGTCTTATTGAACAGAATTAAAGTTATTTTTGAATTTTGAGATAATTTTCTGTCAAAAGGTTTTATTTTGTTTACCAATGAATTCGAATAAGATTTTTGTAAACCTTTTCCCAGTCTTTTAGTGTTAAAAGTCTAAGAATTTGAGAATAAAATCATGTTATTAGTGGTCTAGACTCTAGACATTTCTCCAAATTCTTGACTTGTTTTCGCTCTTTCTGATGGATTCCAGGTATGTTTCTATCCAGGGTATCATTAAATTGTCTAATATTATGGATTAGTGTCCCTCAGCTTGAATTGCTTCGAAATTTCTATAGAAATGATACTAATTCTGTCCAAACATTATATCTATAGTTATGTTAATCTGTTTTATGATTTCTTTCAAATTCATTCAATAGAATTGCTCTTTGAATGACTGAATGACTGAATTTGAAATTTTGATTAATTGTTTTCAATCCTTTCGAGTCATAATACTTCTGAAATCCTTGAGTTATTCGCTAAAAATACCATATTTTTGTTTATTGCCATCAAATCGTCACAAAAAGTGTTTTCCTATAGGAGTAGTGGCACTAAATCAAGGCCTTCCACCGACTCCTAACTCAATGACTTCAAAGACTGGTTTAATAAACACTGAATTAATTGAAAATGATTTCAATCTATTGAACCTCTGCTCAGAGTTTTCGCTGAAACAAAATCTGTTTTTATTTTATTTGAATTGAAATTAGTTTTTCTTATTATTCTTCGACGTCTTAACTATAAAACTAATCGATTCTAATTACAAACATTGAGTTCTGTGTCAGTGCTGTCAGTCCTGCCAACAACTCCAGGCATAGTTGTGAAGCTTAGGATCACATAAGGGGTCTCTCGGCTTATTGGCCGGTTGTGCCGCTGTTCTGTTCAGCTTTAATATTCTGTCCCACAATTGTCTGACCACTTGAGGGTATTGGTCAGCGACGTTGTTATACTCGCACGGGTCTAGTCTTATGTTATACAGACATAAGTCGTGTTTGGCGTTGCAGTTAACCGAAGCGTTGGCCGGTTTTGGGCCACAATTTACCCCATTTTTAGATAATTGTTCATAATTTGGGGCTCTCTTCAGATCTAACAGAGCTTTGTTGGACATACAGTTTATTCTGTCCCTATTTTTGTGTAATTCAATAAATGAATTTACAGTCTGTTGTGGATCACCACCAATGCCAAAGGGCGGGTACCATCCCGACCAGTCAGGAAATACAAGGCCTTGAATAAGTTTCCAGTCCTCTGATCTGATGGCAGAGACGTTCCAAATGGGATCGATATTATGGAGAATCTCTGATCTCACCGAAGATTTATTATTAGAAAGTGTGTTCCAAACGGACAGCCCTTCGAATAATATGATAATTAATGGTTTTTATAATTCAATTCAAAGCTCTGATTGTTTTTGTGCAATAAATCAACTTTTTATCGAAAGAATCTGACCATAAGTGGGATATTTGGCGCTTCCATCCCCTTGTTTGAGATTTTGAGCGCCGATGGCGTCCAGGAGTGTCGGCAATAAATCCGAGACATGAGTCAAAGCGTTCGACACATAACCCGTTTTATTGAGTAAAGGACTCCAAATAAATGCCGGAACTCTTATACCTAACAAAACGAAATAAGTTTTAGGCTTTGATTCAAGTTTTGAAATCCAATTCAATCGTCAGACATGTGTTCAGAAGTTCAGTGTTTCACCAAATTTAGTAAACATTTAATTATAGGTACAGTTATTTATATTTGAAGAACATTACTAAAACATACCGCCCTCCCAGAGTGTGGCTTTGACTCCTCTCAGAGGCCAGTTTGAGGCGGCATTTCCTAAATATTGGAAAAGGAATTTACATTACATTCAGAGAATATTTTAGACATTAATAGACCTGTGAAACCACTGGCGGGCCCCCCGTTATCACTAATGAATACCAGAATACTATTCTTCAACATATTTCGTTGATTCAATTTGTCGACAATAACACCAATAGACTCATCCATGGCATAAGTCATGGCCGCAAAAATTCTTCGGTCTTCAGATTTAATGTAATCAAACATTTGAATATATTTTTGGGGCGCCTGTAGTCTGGCGTAATGGTTGGCGCCGTGAACGCTCTGGTAGGCCATATACAGGAACAGTGGCTCAGATATGTTGTGCTCGGATATGATTTTCACACTCCTGTCAGTGAAATAATGTGTGGAATAAACTCCTGTCGCGTTTGTAATCAAATCGAGATTATGTCTGAAGTCTAGTCCCCAAAACTGCTGGTCTTCGAGCACTGTGTGATCAAAGTAGTCTTCGGCACCGGACCAATAGCCGACATGCGAGTCGAAGCCCCGATAGGACGGTGTGTACTCATGTTTATAGAAACCCAAATGCCATTTGCCTGCAATTTAAGTGGTAATCAGATCCGCAGTATATCCTTATTCTTAAGTTTTATTTTCGTTCAAATCCTTATTTAATTGCTTTTACGTAAACCTATTATAAAACTCTGTCTTTAAGTCGAGGCATAAATTTTGATTAATTGCCTCAATATTTGATTAATTCTAAGAACAGGATTAGACTCTGAGTGCGAGCTTTGATTGATTTCTATCGATAAGTATTTGAGTACCGACTCGTCTGACAGCCCTATGAAGGATGCGTTCCTTAAATCCCTTGAAAAATAGCGAATTGTTCCCTAATTCTCGCCTAAGACTAGAGTTTCGGCCTTTGTTTGCATTTTTTTCCGTAATTCAAATGCTTTTTACATAAATTTCTTATTCGTTTTCATTGAAAGTCTCGCCTTTTTTCCCTATTTTTATGATAAAATGTTTGATAATCCATTCAAACCGACGGCATGTGTGGCGTAGTTATACTCTCGCAGATATTCTGGCAGTAGTTTCACATCCAATGGCATTCCGTAGGGGTGTGCAGTTAGAATCACATAGTTTTGTAGTCCCGTATGAATCGGATGAACACTCGATAATAGGGCTGATCTGCTCGGACTACAAACCGGAGACGTATAGTAATTGTTTAATACAATTCCGTCCGCCGCCAGAGTATCGATATTTGGAGTCCGTATCTGATCCGAACGGAAGCCGACGTCAGACCAGCCCAAGTCGTCGGCCACAAACACCACTATATTAGGCTTTTGGGTGGAACTACTGGTGCTTCCAATTGTTGACAACAGTAGGAAAATAAGTGTCAAACTAATGAACATAACATTCAAATTGTAATTCATTTCTTTTGGTTTGTTTTTCATTAACAGAAAAAAGCATTACTTTAAATAAACTCTCAAATTAGTTGACTTAATGAACAAGTTTATTGACATTTTTACGATAGACCTCGAGTGCAAACAAAATGATTATCGCATAAATGGTGGCTTATTATTGACTGTTTCCCCAATTAAGACATTTCTTGTGATTTTCAACCTTTATCTCAGCCTTTGATAAAACTAAAGTCAGTTTTTGATTATTTTGTTTTCCTTTTTTCCTAATCTGAGAGTCAGTCGAAAAACTAATAAAATATTAATTATAATTGAAGGCAATTATTCGCCAAAAACTGTGTCATTACTATTGTCTGATGTCTTCACAACTAATCTGATTTACGCCACTGAATGTGTTATAATCAGGTCGTCCATTGAAACAGTACCTCAGTTGGCATTTTATGCCGAGCGACTCAGCCTTAGCCACTTTTTGCTACCGAAAACACTTTTTTCGCCCATACCTTCATTACTGACATTATTCTAAGTGTGGAATATTTTATTACTTAATTTGGGAGAATTGGTTCCAATTATTCGCAAAAACGACAATTCACTCATTATTTGAGAATTTTGTGAAATGTGAGAAACAATTTCACACTTTATTTGTGATTAAGTCACGAAAAGTCACTGTCTTTGGCTCAAAATTTCCTCATATTTTCAAAGCTATTTTTGAATGCTCTTAGCACAAAAGCTTTCCCACAATTCTTATTCGGGAATTACTTAATCGTAAATCAAAAACACTTTTATTGGTTTTTCTTCTTATTTAAGTTTTTTCTTCTGTGAAAGCCTTCCCTCATATCATACATGCCTTACATTCAATGATTTACTTCAAATTCAATACTTTTTTTGTTTAAAACAAATATAAAAGACATATATAATTGAAAAATCAATTTATTTTCAGTTAATCCTTGTTTTTATTAAACACATTTCATTCAATCGACAAATAATTAGTGAAAGTCATCCAATTTTTTATTGAATTGAAATCCTTTTTGAATTGCATTCTTGACTTTCATTTTAATTACTTTTAATTACCTTTTCTGGAATTTTCATGATATTCAAGAACTATTAGAAACCAATTTTAGTCATCAATTCAATTGTGATGACAGTGCCTATGATATTAGGGATGAGTCACGGCATCGATGGCTTTCCTTTCTGTTCAGGTATTAGGTATTCAACTGATGACTTCGACACTTCGCTCATTGTTTTTATAGAAATCGTTTTCAACTGAACTTGGTCTCCTCTCTCACTTGCTATCCTTTTCAACTCATTTTCAAAGACATTAATCCATTTATCAGAACATTTTGTTTTGTTTTTATTTCAAATCTCAATCAAATTGAAAAATAATCGAAATTTTATTATTCAATACCAATAGCTTTGACTGTCATTAGGACCGGTTCTGTGTCCGGTCTGAGTGAAAGATGTCTGGTATTGAACCCTGGGATGAAAGTACTCGGGTTTTTATCAGTTGAATTTTTAATGAGGGTTTCCTACACTCATATCTTATCAAAAATTGAAATTTTCTCATAATTTGCATTTTGATTGAATCCCTTTCCAATGTCATGAGTTATTTAATTGTGATTTTCCAACAATTATTGCAATAATTTTTTTGATTTATTTATTCAAATAATAATAAAAACAATGCATTTGTTGAATAAATAATGAATTGTAATCAGTCTCTAAACCCATATCTGAATACCTGTCCTGTTGTGAGATCTCGTTTGAAATGAGTGATGAAGTTTTCGCAATACCTTTAAAATCTGTTTTTCTCCGATAAAATACCTTAAAAGGAGACCATTGAAAGTAAAGCACCGGCCAATAGACCCATTTCTATGCGATTTCAATGAGGAAAGAAAACAAAATCACTTTCATTTGGATCATTATTTCCCCAACGATTGCCAGAAAGGATAAAATCCACTTTTAATTGTGGGTCTGTGTTGTAGGTCTGACCTGAATGGCAAATCTGGAAAAACCTATCAAAAGAGATAAAATTTATGTAAATTAAATGAATCAATGGATTCATTGGTAGCGTTAACCTTAATACTTAAATTATAGTCATTTTTCCCTAAATATTACCCAAAAATTATTTTAAAATATAGTTATTTCGCATTCAAAGTAATTAACGACTTTTATTACTTTTTTTTTTTTGATTAATTTCTGTTAATTGACTTTTCAAGAGATGAGATATTGATTTCAAATATGATGTCATAGAATGAAAGTAAATCAGACTTTTATTTCATTCAAGAATTGAAAGCATATTCTTTAGATATATTCTTTTCGATTATGAGCAAGATACTTTTGAAAGGGCCAGTGTGTCACTGGAATGCAATGAATTCTGTGATTACTTGAATGGCATTTGACATTAGCTCTGATGCGATAAAAATAAATTGAAAAATATTTGTATACCTGAGCTATACTTGGGTTAGATATGATCTGACTCTACCCTCCCTGACCACAATTGTATTCTGATGTAAGTATAGCGCAGCCACTAATACGGTATAACCTAATAATCTAATGCTTTTTATAAAATAAAAAACAACTCATTTTCGTCATCCAATGGCTGAGCTCTTCATTGGTTGTTCGCAAAACTTGAAGTCAAGGCAGTTATGTTTGATGTTATGGCTTTGCGTTTGACTTGTGCTACACAGGAGTGACTCTCCGCTCCAACAACTATCTCATTCTGTTCGTGTGTTACCTAACAAACTGTAGGCAAGAGCTAACTCCAGTTCTCCAGACCTGCTCTTTTGGTCAGATTTGGTGCCGACTTGTTTTCAAATACTTAAGTGTCTATAAGTTTTGCATATATTCTATGCGATTGACTCTGAATTCAATTTGTTAACTGATTTTTATGTTCGGTTCCTTGAATTTGATTAATTAATTGATTTTTCGCCAAAAGTTTGTTTCATTTAAAATAGTAATAAAAGTTTTTAATGAACTCCTTTTAGGAGAGAACTCATTGAAACGTTTGATTAGTCGACTGATCGCAAACTTTTTTACTTTTTGACGCAACCCTCACGAGTAATGTCTTATTTTTGAGACAAAAACTTCAATACCGGTAAGAATTGGATTAAATTCTCTGATAAAATGCAAATTATTAACACTTTTTCTGTCAAAACACTGTATTATCTAAAAAGCTATTCATTTGCGAAGAAATATGTGTTAAAAACAATCAGATAATCGATGTTTTGGGAGTTTCTTCTCTAAACTCCTAATGTTTTTGTTGGGAATTTGTTCCGTTAAGACGTGTTTTCAAGTCATGTATACCTTTTGGTCTTTGCTTTGATTTTCTTGTTTCTCAGTTCCTGAAAATTAACGCATTTTTTCATCTAAACTAACGGCTGAGGAATACCATAGAAGAGCACAACTTTTTTGTATTAAAATTTTTGTATTTATTCTGAATCAGCAGTTATTATGATTTGAGGTCTGCCCAGAGATACCATCACTTCCTCTGATATATGATTTAATCGGCGAATAATTTTTTTCTTTTTATTACCAAAACAGGAAAACCATCGAAAATATTTACATTTTCATTATTTTTATTCAAATATATTTTGACGGATCAATCAAAAAGTGGAGCCATAAGACTAGATAAGAGCCTTAATGAATAATAATAACCTTTTCTTCTAATTAGTCTCTGAAAGAGTAGTTATTATTTGAAAATAGCAAAAATAATTCCAATTATTGTTGGCGAAATGCTCCTGTCAAATTAAATCCAAATCAAATGCAAACCAATGACAGTCACAACTTGCATGATTAGAAATGAATTAAAACTTTCTCATTAGTCTAATGCTTAGAGAAAAAGCAAAAAAAAAAGTTATTATTATTGTTATTATTATTCAAAACTCATTAAAATTTGTTTTTCTTTTCTGTGAATATTTGCGAATTTAATCCCAGTTTTGAATTAAATGACATTTTATTCGAGTGATTCTTAAAAATAGAAATGATTTTATAAATCAGTTTATATTTCAACACATTTACGACAAAAATCACGTATGAATTCAAATTTCAAGGATGACCAGAGACGGGTCGTACGGATTCCCTTTTAGATAAGACAAGTATTCACGACTATACAGAAAATTATGTCAAATAAATTATTATAAAAGAATGAGATTTATAATAGTCTTTGAATATATTTTTGAGGATACCTTTTGACTTTGGAGGATATCCTCCCTGTCCTCACTGAAGAAAGGCGTCTTTGCTCACCCCTTCAAAGCAGAGCCTTCAGAAAACCTTCAGAAAAAACAACGAAAACTTCCATAAGTTTTTCAAATTATTTTTTGTAATATTTTTCAAAAAAAATTGTTACGAAAATAGTCTTAAATCACAGTAAAGTTTTTTTTTGATTAGATGCACAAAAAAATGTATAAGTTTATAATGAAAACCTCATTAGGAATGGAAAAAATTTGCATAAATTTGAAAATAATAGCTATGGTTTGTCACCTGCTTATAGCACCCATTATCACAGTATATTTTTATCCAGTTAATTGACTTTCTATGGATATTAAATGTTGTTTGTATTTGTTTTGTTTCGTTTCACTCAAAATCGTTCGCATTGTAAGCGATGTTCAGAAAAACAGAAACAAAACAGTTTTGTCCCAATCTTTGTCCCAATTGTTTCGCCACAAAATATACTCTAAATTATTGGGAGAGTGAGAGAAAAATGGTTTTCTCTCACAAAACAAGAATAACTGTTATTTCACCCAATCGTCTAAAATTGTGTACATTTTTTGTTTTTGTGTTGGAAACGGCAAAAGCGATGATAACTAGAGTGGAGCCGAGGGTACTGTCAGTGCACCCAAACGCCAAAAAACAGTTTAATAGCCTATTTGCTAATATACTGTTCTGTCGACAAATATATGATTACTTTCTTTTCTTAGTTTTTTCCACTCATTTAGCATATCATATGATTCAGTATTTCACACGATTTTCAAAAAACACAAAAATTGCTTTGAAGTGAGTTTTTAGATGCGATGTGAAAGTGATTTCACTTATTATATGAGCGAAAAAACATGAGTTTTCTTGTGAATTAACAATGAAAAAACTTATCCCTCGCTTACAAATTGAATTAATTTATAATTTTTGTGAGTATTTCCCAACATTTTATACAATGAAAGCCATTCAGCCTTTGTTTGAAGTGTTTTTCAAAAGGGAATTAAGTGAAAGTCTGGTCAAACATTTTTTCATTAATCATGCAAAAAGTTATGAGTAGTTTATCACAGAAAGACTTTTTCAGAATTACCCATTTCGTGATAGGCTTTGAGAATTTGCTTTGCTCACTTTATAATTTAAGCCAAGTTTCTTTTTTGTTGGCATTAAAGCCGAAAAAAATCGGAATTTAATTATCTGTTTTGTTGAACTCTTTTGAGAAAATTTATATTAAATTCAGTTTTAGAGAACTCTAATTAATTGCCAAACAATTAGTACACGAATTAAATGCAAATTAAATTTAATTAAAGTATTTGTTTCTCTATTATTCAGTAAACCAAAGCGTTTGATATAAAAATGAGATAATCATTGAATCAAAAGCAAAAAAATACTTTACTTCTCATGTTTTTGAACACATTTTCTGTTGATTTGCATATAATAGAAGTCGAGTTAACATTAATTATTGTAATTATTATTATTTCATTGAATTTAATATAATTTCAAACTTTTTAATTCGTGGTTCGATCAGAAAAAGTACAAATAATTTCGATCTGAAATGAAAGCAATACTTTTCCATTGAATTCCTATTCATTTATTTATCAAAAACAAACTGATTGTGGACTAAACGTATTGATTGCATGCCTTTTAATTGGCTATTATTTAATTTGTCACGAATTCAAAGCAATTGTTATCACAAATGACTTTCGCATCAGTCTATTGGGACGAATAAAATTTCACGATTATGTTCGGAGACAATTGAAAATTCAATTGACTTCTAGGCATACATTTCTTCTCTGCATAAATCATAGGCTATACCAGAACCTAATATTTTGTGTGAATTATCTTTTTTCCCTTTCTTTCACTGAATATCAACTCTATTGTACTCGAAATCAATTGAGTTTCATCCAAGTGTACAAAAGGACAGCCTCTATACAGAGGTATTCCCTTATATTGGAAAATTGTGTGACTTTTCAATAACTTTTACATAAAATTTTTCAGTCA
The DNA here is from genome assembly GCA_034698165.1 of Punctoribates punctum. Taxonomy (NCBI): domain Eukaryota; kingdom Metazoa; phylum Arthropoda; class Arachnida; order Sarcoptiformes; family Punctoribatidae; genus Punctoribates; species Punctoribates punctum. The sequence continues at coordinate 10,100 of JAQGBD010000509.1, read as the reverse complement.
TCGGATCTAATGATCGGATGTAAAACTTGTTTACTTATCAAATAATTTTCACGAATAATATTATTTTCAATATTCTTGAGTCAAATATTATATATTTCGAAATTTTTTTTGGAAAAAGTGAGTAATTTTTAGCATCAGAACATTCTTTACTGGTTTTGTCATTCTCGAGGTCTTCCACTTTTTTCGCTTGAAATCAAGTGACTTAATTAGAGATCGAGTCTCTGCTTTTGTTTCTAAGAGCAGCCACACAACTGTGCCATCGGCTGTGCTTCTGATCCATAATCAAAGTATGTTTTTTTGGCTCCAAATTGAAGGTTAGATCGATTTTTTTGTTTAATACCACTTATTAATAGATAGTTTCCATTCGTTATTTGAATAAGAATTGTTTGACACTCAGACCCTGTTATTAAAGTCGAATCTAATCACTGGTGGTCTCAAAGAAATGGCTATTATTTGAAACAATTGAAAAAATTTGTTTCAAATATGATTGCAATTAATTTTTATCACTGCCTCTGAATGTAGGCTAAGTTTAAATGTGTTTTTATTAATACAAATCCTGTTATTGAAAAGTCATAAAAGACATGAATTCTTTTATGGCGTGCTTTTGGACGGAATCTTGAGATTTATTTACCAACTGTCCCGTCCCTGGCATTGGGTTACTATCCTTACTCAATGAGTACTAATTTACAGAATTATCTCATTTTTGATATTAAGTGACTTTGGGTTGAGTTTTGAAGTAATTAATTAAATTTTATTATCTAATGTCAGAAAAGGCTATTTGTGTCACAAATTTATTGATTTTCAAATTCGTTTGACAATTGATTAACGATTAGACATTTTTTGTCGATATCTGATCTCACTTTTCAACGATTGAGAATTTCAATCGATTTTAGTCTTTATTGAGTCATATCTTTTCAATTAAAATACATTCAGTTATTAATAAAAATAATTATAAGTTATTATTCTTATTATAGACACAAAGTATGAACTGATAAATGATTTCATCCCTTAAGACATGACATTGGATTTGTTTAGTCATCTGCTGTCAAATCAATTGATTCTTTGTCTAAATTTTGCGAAACTGAACAGTGATTTGCCCGGAATTTCCCAACCACTCAGTATTATTATTACAACTCTTTGGATCTAGGCAAAACCTGTCTTTTAACTCGATTTGAACTGAAATGAAAAGTTGATTCATCCAATTGCCAATCAAAACCTGATAAAATTGATTTGAAATAATCAACAAGTTTTTCATTGAATTGACTCATCTCACAAAAGAAAGGCTTTCAATACTTTATTAATCCAGGAATCTATGGACTATTGAAATATTCAATTAATATTATTATTATTATCAGATAGACGAGGGTTAGATTGCATTCAAATTACTGAATGGAAGAAAAATATTCTCAATTAATATGAATTCAAAGAACAAGAAAAGAGTTTCATTGCTTTCCGTATAAGAAGTTCCCAAAACATTACTCAGAAATAAAATAATGTAAATAAACGAATGGATTTTGATTACGGAAGCGAACCGTCGTTTCATATCCTTTTGAGAAAAAGTATCTTCACTTACAACAAAAAATTGATTTTTATGCCAGACTTCAGTAATAAAAGAAGTGAATGAAAGCAGTGTTTGACAGCACTTCTTCATTAGACGTGTGTCTTATGGTATGGTCTGAGTTGAGTCAACTTTTCATGATTTTGCAAATTCCGTAATTAATGTGTTTTTCGTATGTATTTCAATGCAGTCATTATTTTGTTAATGTTTTTCGTTAGTCAATGGTTTGAGATATTTCCGACTCAAACCCATTCCTATGATTTATCGATTTGTTCGCAATCATTGCCGGCAATGAGTTTGCAATTGACTGAAATCCTGCAAATTCTGTCATATATTTCATATGTTTTCTCATTTCTATTCATATAACAGAAAAACAATAAAATTAATTAATTATTATTGGATTTGAAATAAGTCGTCAAATCATATATCGATTGGTCTCAAACCTGACGTCTCGTAAGACTTTTTCTGGAAAAATATATTGAAAAACAGTTTCAAACAAAAAATTTGTGAACATTTTTAAAGTCAGAAAACTTTCCATAAGTTTTATCGACATTTGATTCAAAAAACCATTTAATCGATAATTTTTTTTCCTTTAATTTCTTCAAATCTGTGAGAAGGCCTTCGATTAGTATTAAATTACTTTAAAAAAGAAGTTATTTATAGACCATTTTTGTCACCACTTATATCGAGGCAAATAATTTTCAGCAAAAGGTATTTATTAATTATTTTCTTTCATTTGCTCATTAAATATAAATTTATTAAATGTGATTTTCATTTTGAAGTTTAATTTATTCAATTTGATTAAAAGTTGACTCAATCTGGTCATAAATCTGGTCATTAATCTAATCTATCGGATTTCTATCGTGAATACTATCTAGAGAAATTAACATTTTCTCCAAGATTAATTAAATCGAAATTATTTCTTATTTATTCCATTAAAGTTTGATTAAACTAACAAATCGTTAGAATAGTTTAGTCAATGACTTCGGATAACGAGAAAAAAGTCAAATTTCATTCATTAGTTTGATTTTCATTACCATTGAATTCCTGACAAAATAATTTACTATTTCTTTAAACTATTTTCTTATTTCAATGAAATAACACTTTTTATAAATGATATGACTTTTTATAAGACATTTCCTTTCGTTTATTAATAAATTTATGCCAAAACCTGTGCCATAATTATAGAGAAAACAATTGTCTTTTGAAAATTTCATTTCAAGTTTGAAGAAAATCTATTCCTGTGTTTTGAAAATAAGGACTCTTAAGAAACAAAAGCTTTTTTGACATATGAAGTGGTCATTGCAAGGATAATAACAGAGTTGTATACCAAGATTGGCCGCAATTCACACTCCAGTGATAATACAAATGGTTAAAAAGTTACCAAGCCTATTCATTTGATAGAGACAGATATGAGGAGCTCTTCCTTTGAAGCTATTATTTAATCTTCTTTTGTGTTTCTTCTTCTCAAATGTGTTGTCAATAGAGATGAAACACTAGTCGAGAGGCAGAGAAAAGTCGTCTCATTTCCTTTTGAAGGCACTGACCATATAATGACACCACTGGAGAGAAAAATACATTAATTTTTATGTTAAATAACTTTCGTTTTAAAAAAATGTCTGCATTTCTATTGTTCTGTTCGACGGATGGCTTATTATATTCATAAACATTTGGGGGAATTACTCGCCTTCTAGTCTTTGAAAATGGTTTTTCAAAAACTTAAATTATTATACTTTTGATGAGTTGCAAGGATATGACGATTATATGTCTCGGATCATAATTTTTGTTTATTTCTAAATGTTTTTTATTTTAATTCTGAAGTCAAAGAATTATTTGAAAAACCAAAAACTTTTTCTGTTAAACAAAAAGCCTTTTATTCGACTTTTGGGGCAAAATTTTGTTTTGGGCGTAGATTTGAAACTAAATTTTGTCTTTTTTCAATTCATTCTGTGTTTGAAGGACTAAATATCCGCACAGACTTTGAGGTCTTATTTATAGCTGAAAAAAATTCATTCTGTGCCTCAGAATTGAATGTTTTAAAATGATTACACAAATTATAATCATTTGAGTAACAACTCACAAAAATTAGCATATTTTTATTTGCATCTAGCAATTAGCATATTCACATATCCTGGCAAATATCCTTCCAATGATTGAAATAAATTACTTAATTAAAACCATTTTGTTTATAACTGTTATTATTAATAATAATATTGGCATCGAATTGAACTTTAAATATAAAGCTCTAATTACATGATGTCAATCGAAATTTTTGTTCTTGATCATTTTTCTCTTCAAAATACGTCTGATTTAGTTAACGCCTTAATAAGAAATCTATAATTTGCTCAAATATATTGATATTTCGAAACATATGGAAAGTTTTGGTTTTGTTTTTCTCCACCAAATGATCCAATTTTTTTCTGTGGAAATGCGTTCATTTGGGCCGAGAAATAAGATCACGACTCAAAAGATGATAAATGTATGGCAAATGTTATGCTTTCTATTGGTTTTGCATACAATAAGTTTGGCTTAAAAGCGAAATCAAGAATAGAAGAAAACGTTCGTAACGTTTGTCCCAATTAGGAAATTAATGACTGTTTTATTACTATTGAAAGTAAAACTACTCTTATTCATAATTCATAAGGAAATTGTCTCCTTGTTTACTCCTAAATCTATCTTAAGGTTACCATACAATGGATTGCGAGCCAAATGAATATTAAGCAAAGTTTTAATATTGTCTTCAATTCTAATGTGGATGCGTTTTATGCTAATTAATAGCCTTATCTTTTAGTGAAAACAATTTAATTGTTTTTTTTCTAACGTTCAATGAATCAAAACGTCTTATCTCTCGCCGAGAAAACGATTTTTAAACTAAAACTTCATAAATATTTTGAAACTTAGAAAACATTTTCGATAACAAGAAAATTATTTTAATAGTGTTTATGACATAATTATTGCATAATTACATCATTTTATTAGAAAAAAGATATGTTTTTACTCCAAATAAAAATTCATTATTAGGTTTGAATTAAACATTTTAGGCCTTAATGATCGAAAATCATCTATCCGTCGAAAAGACCTTCGAATTAATCGAGTTGAATGTGCAAGGTTGAGTGAGTGAGTGAGTCATTAATTGGGGTCTAAAGGGTAATAGAAAGTAATTTCCGATAATATTTGAAGAAAAAATTAACCTCGATCGCTTCATTTACAAAGTAGCTATTAATCAATGTTAAGTTTGTAATAGTAGCATGCTCATTTTCACAGTTGATTAAATCAAAATTATATTCATCTATTGATTGATTGAGAAATTAAATGTTCTTTTAAATTGTAATTCAAAGAGAAAGCCTTCGTTTCAATTGAGTAGAGAATGGATTCAATTTCGCGAATTCATGTTTTTCTACCAAAAGGTGTGACTTATCATAAAATTGATGTAAAATCAGTTTTTTTGGGAGAAAACCTGTGCTTCCAATTTGTAATTTAAATGCGTTAACAAAAGGCAAGCCATGAGTAAAGGCATGACTTCAATGGTTTTCACAATGGCTTTACTGACGGTCCGAATGACTCCTCTAAACAATTCAAATAAGTTCTGAATATATTCAAAGCCATTAATGTTTTTAATACAATATATAATTATTAGTCTTTGAAAACAGTTTTTTTGCTGTCGTTTTTGAAATCATAAAAGTAATGACTTTTCTTCACATCTGTTTCATCAGATCCACAATAGGACTCATTTTCGGTGCCATTTATGCCTTAATTTAATATGAAATTCAACTTTTTTAGAAACACTTCTCTAATGAGACTTTATTTTCGGTCCAATGTTTTTATGGTATGCTTTTCAACAATAGTTTTGATTTATATTTTTCTAATGTTTTTTTAAATCTAATTATAGTTCAAATTCTAGTTATTTCAAAAAAATTAGGCCTTCCTTCTGATGATCTCCAATACAATTAAATTTAATATTATCTCTTATTTCTTGAATTTAATGATTTTATTCAATCGATAGAAAGCGAATATCGATTAAAACGATAAATAAAACATATATTAAAATATATTTTTAGCATTCAATCAATAATTAGAAATAAATCTAAATTCGTTTTAGACTTATATAGACTTTTGAATAAACAAAAGAGTTCCTTAAAAAGAGATAATGAAATAAGAAAGATCATTTAACTTTTCGTCCTTCATTTGCAATATGGATAATTTAACAAGTGTGTAGAATAACTATTACTGACCTTGGTCTAGCAATTTCCTTGGGCTTAATTATACATCGAATAAATGAATGTGTAATCCCTTTGATAAAAGTTTTTCGATCAAAATTCGTGAAAACTCTCGTTTAAATCGATTTCCTTTACACTGAGTTTTGCAATAATTTCAGACTTGTGTTCATTTTATGCTCGAATTCAATGAGAATATTACATAATATTAATATTGAATTTATTTTTTCACTCAATTATAGTCTAGTATTCGTTTTCTATTTTATAAAAGACTTCAAAAGTCTCGTTGACTGAAAATCATAAGAAAATATTGCTATTCGAGTAATGAATGCAAATAATTGTGTCGAGACTTATATGGTTTACGCAATAAAAAAGTATATTTTATTCTCAAAAATCTATTGAATGCAATGAAAATCTATTTTATATTGAATTGAATCCACTTTTAAGTCGATCCAAACCTTTGATTGAATTATATTTTTCGGTCGAAGAAAAGTATTTTTCTGAACATTTTCTGTGGTTTTTCTCATTTCTTGTCGACTAACAAAAGTTTAAATTCAATTGATTTCTGAACGAAAAAAAGTTTGTTTTTCTAATCAATGTTTTGAAACTTTTTCCTCAAATGTTTTCATTCTTTTGTTGATTTTCTAAAACTGAAAGTAATTTGTTTTCTCTCTCTTTTCAGTTGATTACTGATCGCCAGAAATGAATCAAAAATTTGTTTGAAAAAACTAAATAAACAATTGTTCGGCCTTTGATTGAGTGGTCGGAAGTGAAGACCAGAGAAATCTTTGGACCAATTGTCTGCTGATTGACATTATCTGACATAAATGTGTTCTTCATTTGTTTATTGATCGTAATTATGGGTTTCCCTCAAAGCCAGTCTTCGAATCAGTCGACAAACACGGAATCAATGGTTAATAATAGAGTTTATGCCAATTCATATCATAACGATTCTGACCGACAAAACACAAACCAAAGCCACGACAATATACCGGCAAATAATGAATCCCAAAGAAGTACAGGTAATTGAAATTTACATTTGATATTTTGCATGTTTAGAAATTTTATTTCACAACTTTTCAATGATTTATTACACGAAAAACATCTCATATCTCACGACTGGAGGGAGAGAAAGGGATGCTCTCGCTACATTAGCTCCAAAAACCATAGCTTTGGTGATTCAGCTCTTTCTTTATGATTTCAAAACTTTTATAAACTTATAAAATAATAGTATAGATATCTATTGAAAAGTTGTTTCCAAAGTTTAAGGAAAAGAGCAATAAAAATGTTTTATCAATTAATTAAATAATTGTTTGACTCGAATATAACTAATAATTTATTCTGAGTTTAATTAATTGCTTTTGTAATTGAAATAAAAACATTTTTCCGACATTAACTTGAGATCAGTTGCAGATAACGAGCGGTTCTTTCGGCTTAAATTCTGTTTGTCTTTAGTTTATTGGTTTTGAATGTGAGTACAGAGTGAGCACAGACTCAGCTCAGCCCCAAATTATTCTGATTTTTAGTGACCGGTTTATCAATAATTTCTAAGCTTCTGATTCATAAAATTATAGCTTAAAAACGGATACAAATCAAACTTATTTTAAAAGTGGATAAGTTATTAGTTATTTGAGAGCAGTTCCCCATCTCTTCCAGTTTTGTGATTATATCTCATAATAACAGCAGATTTGCAGTGATTTCTGCCAAACAATCGATTAAATCACTGATTGCTTGAAATAATTTTCTTATTAATCTTGCAATTATTTGTGGCACAGAGACAAATAATGGCCACATAAGCGGCGTTCCCATCGCCACTGGTCGCCACCACAGCCCCAACATCTTAGACGACGATCACATCGTTCACTTGCAAATGAGGGATACATTAAGTGCTGCGGACGTGAGAAGAACCATCCGAGGCCTCTGGGCATTCGACTGCGCCTCGTTTTTTGCTTGCTTCTTTTGCTGCATCAACATGTACACCATCAGCAGATTTTCAGTTCTCACATACTTTTTCAAAGGTAAGAATCGACACTTAATTAACGTTATCTCAATTTTGGCCAATTATCTGAAGAATCCTTTATTATATTTCCGTTCTTTACATCAATTGTTTGGTCTCTTGAATGAGAATTTTTGCCAAACAATTGTTATTAGGGTTAAGGAAGTCTTGATTTTCAATTCAATTTTTATGGTAATGACAATCGAATGCCTCCAAACTTACCCTGTTAATTTTAATTGAATCAAATTTAATAACAATGACTTTATTCACTGACATAGAAATCAATTTTTGATTGAATAATAATTAATTAAATATGATTCTTAGCATGGATAATTATTAGAAACAATAGTTTGTATTCATCGCAATAACTGATTATTAGCTAAGTTTATACAATCAAATGATTCAATTATATATTGCATTCAATTAATTCAAAACTATTTTATATAATCCATGACTTCAATAGATTCCAGAGAGAAATAGAGACTCAGATTTGTATTGATATCTGTGGTTACCATCGTTTAATTATAGCTAACTTTCTAAATATAAAACTCTATTCTTGTCAAAAAATACCTGAAATATGATGTAACTAAAACCAGGATTAAATATTTGAGGCCATCATAAAGGTTTGAGTTCACGAAATAGGTCTCTATTTATGTCTAATCTTTTGATGAACTCTCACACAATTGAATGAATACTGATTTCGTGATAACTCTATAATATCTTGAATTTAATCGAGTTTTATAGCCACTAATGCTCTCAATTGTGAATTCTTTTGTCTGTTTGGCCATTGTTTTGATGACTGGATTCTCAATTCAATTATACCGAAGACATGCACTAAACCTATCAGTTTTAAAACCGATTTAAACACTTATATCAAATATATAACAAATAAACACTAAAATTGCTTTAATTTAAGGGCCGTTTGTAATCCAATTCCTTGTACTGAGTATTGGCTTCGGTCTGCCGTTCCTTCTGTTGATGATGTCTTTGGGGCAGTACTTAGGCTCTGGATTTTATGACATGTGGTTCATAAGTCCAGCGTTTAAAGGTATCGATTTCGCTAACACCCAATTAATGGGCTATAATTCGTTTATCGGTCTATTGTCTTAAGGCATTGGAGCGGCATTTCTGGTCACTTACATCTGTTATGGTCTGTATAGCAGTGTTCCCATCGCGTGGCTCTTCGTATACTTTCGCGACGCGTTTGTGGCCACAAATGATTCGGCCTATAAGTGGTCCTTTTGTAACACAAGGATCGCCACAAACAGTGAGTTTTCCAATTATTTATCGTCATTTGATTCGTGGAAATAATGTTCTATTCCTTGGCTTTAATCTTATTTCCCATCCATTTGTCTAAATTGAAATTCAATATTCTTTCCCTCAATTTTTTCTTAAAAAGAGCAGTTTTAGTATATTTATGGTCACAAATCTATTGTTTCGAAATGCATATAACATCTGTCCTTTTGTAAGAGACATTAAATTTGTACCTGAAGACTTTCTTTTCTACCTTATTCATTTAAAACACGAAAACAGATCATAATAATTAGTTCACAAGTATTGGCCATTAAAATAACGATATTAGAAATTTATTGTCTAAAGCACAGGCAATAAAAACCAACCGAAAAAGACAATCAAAATTCATAGCACTAATTGACCGGCTATTTATGACCTGGGAGATTTATACTTGCATGATATTCCAATACCAGGAAGTCTCTTATCTTTTATTGATTGTGTGATGCGAACCAAAAATATATATTTATTTGAATACAATAGCGAACAGAAACACAATTATTAAGTATTTGATTAAGTTTTCAATGAATTCCGTTTTCGTTATAAGAATTTCATCGCTTTGTTATGTTTTTGATTGAAATGATTAAAAAGATTTATATTAATTGCGAATTCATTTACTGATTGATTGCATATTCATTGCCATTAAAAGTCGAAAATCTTTTATCAAGATTATAATTATGATTATTTATATTTAAGTTGAATTATCATATGCTAATCACCTTGTAGATCTTGTGAGAGACTCATTTGTTTAATTGTCAGCTATTTTCTCATTCAAATTATTTAAAAATTCCCATATATTTGACTTTAAGTTCAAATAACAATGAAGTTTCATAAAATTTATGAAATAGTGTCTTGCTATAAATTATAAACGAGAAGTTATCGTGATTAAACTTTTAAATCCTTTGTTTGGTTGAACCCATGAACTCTCACCAATGAAATTCTCAACATTTCATACAATTCACGATATATTGCGTTGACTTTCGCTTCCATTCATAGACAAGATTAATGTCCTTTAGTTTTGATGACAAATCATCTGATTTTG
>JAQGBD010000508.1:0-28640 GCA_034698165.1 Punctoribates punctum | reverse complement strand
AGACAGTTGTTTTTCCTTTAGTGCAGAAATTCTGTTAAATATTTATTCAATTAACAAAAGAGTTTGAGATTGTGCTAGGCACAAATGAGGGCATAGAACCCGGTGCTGATAGTCTAGTCTTATATTAAACAAAATAATAAAAAATAATTTTCAAAACAGTTTCTGTTAATCGAAATAATTATTTGAACAGAAAGAATAAATATTTGTTCTTGGACACTTATACAAAGATATTTATATCTAGCAATTAGTTCAGTTTGGTATATATTTTTAATTGTGCTTGTGATATTTATTGTAAACCTGGCAAATTGATTAAGCTTTGAGAGGTGATTGCATGGTTGAGAGTGTTAAGAAAAATCTAATCTTGTTAAAGTTTTTACTGATTGTATAACTCTAATAGAGGAAAACTATTTAAATATAGAAGATGCTCTTGGTTTATTGGTGAAAAATCAAAAGGGGTGCAAGGTCTATTTGGTAAAAAGTTTTAAACTCGGGCTCTACTAAACAGAAAATATATTTTCAATCGAATTTCATTTACTTAAAGTTGCTAGTACATCTGTACTTTGCACTGAATAATTAGTTTGAAGGTGTCGTTCGAATAACAGGATATGAGATAAGATTACCTCGACTTTTGAGTTCCTTTCTTAGAAGAGTTGAGTTTTAAATCAGTTTTCCAAATATCATAACAATTAATATTCGTTTCTATTGACGTCAATATAATTACGAAAATATTAAGTGTTTTGAAATGTGTTTAAAAGATCTAAGAATAGGAGTTCTGAAGTGAATCAGAAAAAGGAGTCTATTTTCCTCGAGAAAAGAACAGAATATTAATTGGCCAAGTACTTCTATTCCAGGGGTGCGCAAGGTCCGAGACCCTAGGGGGAGGGCCGTAGGGGGAGGCCGATTCGAGCTCTGGTCTAGGGGGGGGCCAAATGGCCAATTTTCGACCTTAGGGGAGGGCCAAATAAAAAAGCCGTTTTTCGGCTAAATACGGCCATTTTCGGTCAAATTCGGGTTAAATCCGGTTTATTGGGGCCTAATTTAGTTCGAATCGTACCTAATTCGGTTAAAATCGGGTTAAAATGGCCAAATTTACCGAAAATTACCAAAAATATCCAAAAAATTGCCGCCAATTTTTTGCCCGATTTTTTCCTCGATCCTAGGGGGGGCCAAATCACACTTTTTGACCTTAGGGGGGGTCAAATCAAAAGGCCCCCCCTTGCGCACCCCTGGAATAATGTATTAATTTTGTTGAAAATTGGTGTTTGTTTTGAATTTAAAAATTAAATATTTTTACTCATTTAAGTTGAAATAAATATACGATTATATCAAATGATTAAAATCGGGTCAAAAATATTCTGAATTTTTAATCAATTGTTGAAAAAATATTTTCAAAAATTTTGTGCTTTTATTGTAATTCAATTCTTATGTCCAATAAATTTGTGGAAAATCGATAATTCATTTAATTGAAACTTTTATTAAACTGAGCAAGATGCAGTAACTAAGCCTTTACTGAATTAAAACAAGAGTTTGTTCAAAGTTGAGCAATACTCTTATCAAGATAAATCTGATCAAAAGTATAAAATTAAAATTTAACCAGATTATTCAAAATAGTATTGAGCTAGCAATCGAGGCAGGTCCATTCGACAACTCCTTCACCTTTTCCACCGAATTTTTTGAGAGTATACTTCTCCATATCCATGAGGAAACCCGTCTTTTTCATGTTCTTGGTACAGCACCCGCCACAGTCTTTGTCGGAGCACTCGTCATAGACAACAGCATCAATGTGGTGACTGCCCTGGGTGATTCGGAACGTCTTCAGTTTGTACTTCTTGGAGAACTTATTGTGGAGAGAGATAATGTTGTGTTTCTTCACCCAGTCCTCCGATTTTTTGTCGTCAACGAAAGCAAACTGCCCTGCCCAATAACAACCATGGTTTTTAATGCACTCTTCACTGCCTGGGTCAGGATATGACTCGTACCAGGTCAAATCGGCTTTTCCTGACTTCTTCAAAGCTGCAATTCAATCGTGTTAAAAATTCTCAAAAAATTGAACAAGCTTAAATGAAAAATTATTGTATGAAACATGACATACCACCTTGCACATAAATCACAACAGTCAGCACCAAAATCAGTGAAATCAATGAACGCATCTTGCTTATTCTTCTTTATTTAATGAATGGTAAACAATTGAATATTTCTTCACTTAATTCTGGGTTTATATACCACGGGTTTTATCAAAATCCGGATAATTTTGAAAACAACTGAACATTAATCCCTTGTTTACAAAAATCAAAGTCCGCTGGACTTCACACTATGATCATTAAAACGTCTGAGAAAATGCACCTGGTTCCTGTCCATAATTCACCTTTAATGTATTGAGTGAGCAAGTAAATGTAGTTTTTACAACTTTTTTTATCAATAAATTAAATGGAACAAGATTGAAATAAACAACAATTAAACAGAATTCATAAAAACTGTAAACAAGGTATGAACGTAAATACAATTTATCTGAAATTTCACGTGCATGGTGAAAGGGCTGAGAAAGAGGCACCTTTTTATCCGGGTAGAAACAATTATTTATTAATTCGAATGAAAAATATTATTTAATTAATTAATTATTCAGTTTCTCACATATTTTGAAATATTATTTATAAATAACTCGCAATTCATTGTAATAAAAATGATTTCAATGTAATCACGAGTTATGTGTTTGTTATTCAATGAATTATCAAAAATTATGGATTCATCACAATCTGTTAATTGGTTTGAAAAACAAATAATAATTTTATCTAGATAACTTTGGAAATATGTCATTCTTTAATGAGCAAGATAATTTTAATCAATAACTCTACCAGTAATTGAATGTTTAATTTTTTATTCAATTTTTAAATAATTGGAATCACAAAAAATTATTTCAATTCAATTATAAATTAGCAAGCACATTATTGGTCTAGCAATCGAGACAAGTCCACTCAACAATTCCATCCTGGTCACCACCAAAGTGTTGGAAAGTATACCTCTCCATTTCGATGAGGAATCCGGTCCTCTTCATATTTTGAGTACATTCACCCCATGGTCTCTGTCATCGCACTGTAGAGCCCGAGGGGGCTAGGGGTGTGGCTTGGCTGCAAGAGGGAGCTGTGGACACTGAGCCGATAGGCGATATCGCTCTGAGGCCAATATCGGGACCGATTTTGGCCGAAAAAAACAACACTTTTGTAATTTTTGAATTGAATTTTATTTGTATTCAAAATAACTTCAAAATAATTCTGTATTTTATTCAAATAAATCGTTGTTTAAACAAATTCTAGTCTACTCTTTAATTTTGATGAGTGGGCCCTAACTTAAGATGAGTGGCCGAAGCCTTTGAAGAAAAATGCTGTCCTGAGGTCTGCTCACATTGGAGACCAAAACTCAAGTGTTCTGTTGATAGCCATCCGTCTGTCGTTTGTGCTCTTATGCGCTGTTGGGAATCGGCTGCCGGCCAATGAGATTTGAATGGCTGTCCGTGGGAACAGCTCCGGTGGTCTCTGTGCGAATGAGCACATCTGCGAAATGAGGTCACAGAGCCATAAGCCGACTGTGAAGGGCGACCAGACGGACGGCGTCAGATGTCTCCCAAGAAATGAGTTGAAAAGTTGAGGGTTATGGCCATAAATGAGAGTTGGTTTGGATTAGAGGCTTATACCTAAAACAGTTCTGATGAACAATAAAAAGAGCACAAAAAAATAGATATCGCGTGACAGTAAATGGATGTGCGCTGAGGGTTGCAACACATGTGTCAACAACTGGGCGGTCCCACTGACCCTACTCTACAGCACTCTTCATAAACGGTAGCGTTAATACCGTGGCTGCCCTGGGTGATCTCGAAAGTCTTCAGTTTGTACTGTGAGGCGAACTTATGGTGAACAGAGATCACATGGTGTGACTTAACCCACTGCAGGGATTGCTTGCCCTCAATGAAGGCAAACCTCCCTGCCCATTTACATCCGAAATAAATGCACTCGGTACTGTTGGGGTCAGGATATGACTTGAACCAGGTCAAATCGGCTTTTCCTGACTTCTTTAAAACTGCTCAAAATAGAAACAAGCTAGATTGAATAAATTTTCCACATGTAATACTAACCACCACCAGATTGCACATATATGACAACTGCCAGGGTCACAATTAGTGAAAAAATATAGTTCATCTTGCTTAATACTTTCTATTCATTTATGAGAAAACAACTGGTTATTAAACTTATTTAGTTCTGGGTATATATAGCAGTAGTTTCCTTTGGGAGGAGACTTACCTTGTAATCAAAAATCATGATAACGAAAAGGTTAATCAAATTAAACAAATGTGATAATTCATAATCAATAATAATGTACCGGCTGCTTATCTGTAAATCAGGTGATGTGATGTTCTTGATGGAATTTTTCTCAATGAACAAGATAATTTTAATCAATTACTGGACCATTCGTTGATCGATTAAATATTTTATTTAATTTTTAAATAATTAGGACCACAAAAAAAGTAATATTATTTTCGATATTTTTATTACACGAGTAATCAAAATCAGCTTGGTCTTTCTTTGAATATTATCAACACTCTATCAACACTTTGAATATCAATTATATAAAATTGAACAAGATTAGAAGTTGAAATTTAGAACGAATCTGGTAATTGGAAACAGAAGTTATCAAAACTGTAAACAATTTATAGGAATAAATCCGATTACACCTAGAATTTCAAATTATTTATATTAGTGGTCCGGTAGTCATAGACGGGCACATCAATGCGATTGTGTCCTTGGTGCACAGTAAGCAGTGTGACCAGGTCATTTTGAGTGAAACCGGGACAATAGACTACAGTATAAACTCCGACCCTCGACAGACCTACACCTTGTCCATAGACTTAATGTTAAAATAGACATTGAAATCCGGGACAATCCCGGCTGAGCCGGGGCACCTGGTCACACTGTTGGTGAAAGACAAGAGAATAGACTAAATCTCGATATAATTGTGAAGATATTATCAATATTTTTATGGATATTCAATATCGCAGTTTGTGCTCAAAATCAAGTATTTCTCGAATGATAATAATATTTCAATTGTCAACTGAATCCTATAAAATTAATTTGAATGGTTTGCAATTTGCAAGAACACCATAGTTTGTTCGCACAACACTACATGACAACCCCTTCCACATTGACTGCACATCTTTGAATTTAGCTTTTTATGTGATTTTGCAAATTGAGTCTATCGAGGGGTGAATTTAAATAGATTGAAAGATGAGCGCAAATCAGATGCTCTTAATATATTGGCCGTCACTTTATTAGAATCAATTGAATGACTGAATTCAAAGAAGTGGTGAAAAACGTTAACCAATTGTGTGATCATTAGATATACAAACACTTCAGTCGTTCACCAAATTGAATGACATCTAAAGAAAAAATTTCATTTAAACTTAAAAAAAACTCAATTCAAATAAATTGTTCGCATATTTCAGTTATGTTTATGTGAATTGACATAAAGGACTCGGAATAAGAGACATATCCCCAAAGAAAAGTTTAAAATACATAAAATTCTGGTATTGAATACGGAAATCATTTTTGTGTGAAAATCAATATATCCGTCGAAACGAACTTTTCTGAAGTCATTGGACTTCACTAAAGATAAGTATTGAAAATAAGAGTTAATATTGAAATCAAAGTTTAAATCATTAAAAGAGTGAATCAAATTTCAAGTGATGGTTAAATTGTTGCCATAAATAAAGAGAATGGAATTTACAGATACCAGTGCTCTCAGTGGACACGTATCCTGGAAAGCAACAAAATTGAATGATAACCTAGATTGTATTCACTTTGAATTGTATAAACTTGTTTTTTGACGAATAGACGATCAATTGAAAGGATGATTGAAGAAAACACTAATTTTATGCTTATTTGGTGTAAAAATAATTTTTAAATGAATGAGAAATCAGAAGACATTTGTGTAATGATCTCATAAAACAGAATTTGATATCAAATTCATGTCTAATAAAAACATAAGTGTTTTGAGCTCTGCTATGGATATCACTTATCCTTCGATACCATTTATAAAATAAACATTAGATAAGAGAAAATATATTTTTGCCGTTAATTATAACTTTTCTTATCGAATATTTTGAGTAAAACTCAATTGAAAACAAGTGACACAAAGTTTTGTTTATCGACACCACATATACCGAACACAATGAGTGATCTGACGCCTCATAATTGCTGTCAATTCATTTGCAGCGATTTCTCTTTAATTGTCTTTGTCTTCATATTAGTCACCAAATCTGTGGACAGTGAGCCATATGTTCCTCGAATAGAGTTGGGAGGCGTCGATCTGATTCAATATCCCAAATGTGATCAGCAATTGACAGCCTTTCGATTCAAATGTGAGTCGATTTATAAGAATAGTGTTAACCATACCATAAGAAGACACAATATGGACATTAGAACAGAGTCTGTGCGAAGGGCCACTTGTTGTGGTGTTTGGAGAGCCAGAGACTGTGTGGCCAACGCAGCCCTTCAGATCAGGGATTGTGGGGTAACTGTGGCCACCCTTTACTTGAATTTGCCCACAGATAAGGACATAAAGGAAGAGGTGGCAAATATGTGCTCAGAATATGATGAAAGCGCTCCCATTTGTAACAATGGGTTAATTGTTGTGACATCCCTTTGGAATCTACTCTTTCTCATAATTATTATTTACTGAATATTAATCAATGATTTTTAGTCAATAGTTTAGGAAATTTAAAATTTTATTAAATAGTTTTAATTTAAAGTCATTTTTCAGTCAATTGATTGAAAATTCAATTATCGTTTCCATTGGCTTCGATATCACTCATATTGTGCTCTATTTCACAAATCTCTGGACTGTCCTGTGATTTAACCGATTCTTTGTGGCGATCCTTGTCTTTGGGAGAAGAGATTTGTTTACTTTTTGGTAAAACAGTGGCCGCGAATGCGAACGACGAAAGAGCGGCCAATATATGTGTCAAATGCGCCAAATTGTAGAGAATGGCCGACGAGTCCAGAATTATTCGATAGTTGTGGTAATGTTCGTGAATCCAAATTACAGACAAACCATATGCCGGATAATAACTCAAAGTAAAGTCATTTAGGAAATTACCGAAAATGGCTGCCGAACAGAAGAGACCGACCACTGAAAAGTGATGGACAACTGGCCATATACTATGATCGCGAAACATCTCCACAAGTATTTCCAGTGTTTCGTTGCTGTCCTTCTTCTTCAGGCAGGTCCTAAACTCACACTTTTCAAACTTGTGCGGAGTGGACCACTTGTGCTCATAGTATATCATATTCGCCATCAATAATATTACTGTCAGAAAGACAAACAGGAGTGCGAACGGCTTGAATGTGGCCCAAACCATACGGTTCCAGTCCTCATTGTGAGCACGGGCTGGCTTTACAAAACAAATTCTCTTGCTCAGTTTGGGCCGATTTCTAATTGGTGAAACTTTTGCCATAACCACTATATCTAATAATAACTTTACACTAAATGATATATTTGAATAAACTAGGTCTTAATCATCAGCTAATAGTTTCCCAACAACCGTTGCTGAGTTGAACAGACCGGTACATTTTGTTTCATTTTTTTCCCTTGATCATTAGACCTCGAATTAAATCTCGAATTTGGAAGAAATCAATAAACGATTGAACAGAAATGCATTTAATTTATTTGATTGAAATTAAGCAAAAATAATGAAAATATAACTGATTTCACAATTTGTTGGTTGAATAGTATAAAGTGACCATGCTCATCAACAAATCATCAACCAAAGGAATTAAACATAATTTAATTTAATAAGCAAGACAAATTATTTCAATTAGTTGTGTCCGAGTATTTTAATTCTTGTCATCAATTTTGTTCTGATTGGGTCTCAAAACAAAGTGTGAGAACAGAATGGATGCAAAAACACAGAAAATGTGAAAGAAGTGACTGATTATATAAATCATATTCTGGGTCCTGTCCTGAGTGGCGTTCAATAGTTTTCCCCAACGGTTGACGACATCGAAGTCATCATAAATGAGAGAAATGAGCGAAAAGGAGGCCATACAGTGGATCGTATAGAAGTGGTCGCACCAAATGCCGACAAACATTGCCATAAAAGGCAATGAGTGGACCAAGAAGTGCAAGACTTCCATTCCCACAGCATTACTAATGAGTTGGTCCCTCTGGTTCTCTGCCAATTGGTTTACTTCCAAACTATACAAGAGTTCCCTCATCGATGAGTTGTTGTCATTCCACGAAATTTTCTTAGTTTCCAGAATAGTGGTCGTAATCCAGAGACCAATAGTGGTGACCATTGCAATAGGAATCACCACTTTTGATAAGGTGTACAAAAAGCCCATTTTTGCCAAACTTGTTATGTCGTTAGAATTGTTTGCTTCACATCAATGTATAGTTTTCATCATTTATTGATTTTTTGTGAATATAGTGTACCCGACAGTCCTCTTCTCAGAATCATTTATCTGACAGAAGAGAATCATTAACTTAAGAATATTAATATCAAACAATTTATCGCTTTTTTATTACTTTTTTAAAAAATCTAAACAGAGAGTGACTCCGAGTGAGAGATAGGCTTCTCTTCGCCCTCTCCTCTAACGTCTGACTAAGTGGACAAAAAAATAAGAAAAATCCAGAAATTAAAAAGTATCAATTAAAACTTGTCAAATAAAATGTCCTGTCTTACAGTTTTGGCAAAAGGAAAAATTCAGGCTTCATTTTGTGGACTATTCATAATATAGGAATATGTCTCCTGAGATGATAACTACATAATGTATTAACCATTAACTGAAGAACAATAACTATAATTATTAATTACTAATTAATAATTAGTAATTAATGATTGTCCACATCTGGAGGACAAGACTTTTCAAACGGCTATTGAGTCACTACTCTATTCTTCTTTAATTGTTCTCTTATTCTTGTATTCATTAAATTAATTTATATTTGAAATGAAAGAAAATAAATAATTAATTGAATTTTTAAGAGTTTAAAATCAAATTAAAGAAAATTGAATTCAATGTTAAATTCATTAAATTTAATGTTTTATTAATGAATTCAAACATTATTTGCATTAAAAACTTTCCATAGAAATAATGGTTTTATTATTTCGTTCATAGAGTTATCAAATATTAGTCTTCTTTTGGTCTAAAACTGAGTTTAATATAATTTTTAATAATATTATTACATTTCACGATATAATGAGACTTTTCAACAAAAGTTGTAAAGCGTTTTGAATTACTGTTGTTTTCCTTAAATTTCACGCGATTCTCAAAATCCGGGCACAGAATATATTTTTCTCATTAAGTTTCCCGAATAAGAGTCGCCTCAGCTTTCGATTGAATTCAGTTTGAAAATGGAGTTCAAAAGGGAAGTCCCAATAAGTCTCTTATTTTTCGCATTGATTTTTGTGAGCACTCAATGTAAAGACAATTCACTGATCAAAGACGAGGCAAAAGCCGAAGAATTTCTTAAAAGGGTAAACGATTCGTTGGTAATAGAGCTTAACAGAATGACCCTGGCCAACTGGGATTATGAGGCAGACATCAACGAAGAAAAGAGCAAACAAAGGGTAAACAACTTTCAAAAATCAAATCAATGAAACAACAATTCAAATATTGTACAGATTTCGGCCACAATAAAGTTCAATGATATCCAAAAGAAGGTGTCATTGGAAGCAAAGAAGTATGACTTCACTCAATTCTCGGAAACTAATCAAAGACTCTTAGAGAAGTTGTCAGTCATAGGAACGGCTGCTCTCAACAAAGAGGACGAACAAAAGGTTTCATTTGAATTCAAAATTGATTTTTAAGTAAATTGTCTGATAATAGTATCAAACGGTTACCAATGAAATGGAGACAATTTATAGCTCCGCCAAAATATGTGTGGCCGGAAAATGCGGCCTCGAATTGGATCCTGGTATTATTCTTCAATAGTTTAAACAATAAACTTAATTTGAATTCATTTAATGTAGATTTAGAAAAAATATTGACCACTTCTTCCAACTATTCCGAGCTTTTGGAAGTATGGGTCAATTGGAGGGAAGCATCCGGCAAAAAGATTAGGAAACAGTTCATAACCTATTATACTCTTGGCAATAAAGCTGCTAAACTGAATAAACTGGGGAACCAAAGTTGTTATAAATGTCTTGGTTATCAAATTTGAACCGTTTTTCACTTCAGATTTCAAGTCTTTGGACGACTTGTGGCTCTTTTCGTGGGAAACGCCTGACATTAAGCAACAAACGGCTCAACTTATGGATCAATTGAAGCCTTTCTATGAAAAAATTCACGCTTACGTCAGAATGAAGCTAAACAAGAAGTACCCTGGCAAAATGCCCAAAGATGGTTCTATTCCGGCTCATCTGCTCGGAAATATGTGGGCACAAACCTGGGGTCATGTCATGAATACTGTGGAGGGTATAGATCCCTATCCAGAGTTGACTCCAATCGATGTGACCAAAGCTCTGAAGGAAAAGGTTTGTAATTCAATGGATTTCATCGAAAGATTGTTTAATGTGTTTATAGAACTATACCTCGAAAATGATGTTCGAGTTATCCGAAAAGTTTTTCGTTGATTTGGGTTTAGAGAAAATGACAGAAAAGTTTTGGAAACTTTCGATTATCGATAAATTAAAGGACAAAGTCATGGTTTGGTTAGCTATCAATAAAGTAACCCCTTTTCAAACTGATTTTAACAGTGAATATATTGTTCAGTCACGCCTCTGCCTGGGATTTCTTCGATGTCCACGACTTCAGGTGTGTTCACAATTGAATCCTTCCTCAGGAATAGACTCTCAGCTAAATTGCAATTATTCTTAACAGGATAAAAATGTGCACGGACATAAATATGGAAGACTTGATTACAATACACCACGAGATGGGACACATCCAATACTACCAGCAATATAAGGATCAGCATGTTTTGTTTCGGGAAGGGGCTAATCCAGGTGATTTACGCTCTCAAAACTAATGAAACTAAAAATTGATTTCTTGTTTAAAAGGATTTCACGAAGCGATCGGCGATTTGTTGGCGCTCTCAGTGTCCACTCCTAAACACTTGCAAAAGATTGGACTCTTGACACTCGATGACAAACCAGAACTCATGGAAAAGATTAACCGAAAATTCCAACTGGGGATGGCCCTGGATAAATTCATGTTCTTGCCATTCGCTTATCTACTGGACAGGTGGCGATGGGATGTCTTTTCTGGAGATGTTTCTTCAAAGGATCTTAACCGACACTGGTGGAAATTGAGAGCTCAATATCAGGGTTTGTCGCCTCCTGTCAAGAGAAGTGAAAATGATTTTGATCCTGGTTCTAAATATCACATTCCTGCCAGTGTTGAGTATATTAGGTATTAAATAACTTCAAACTTGTAATGCATTTGATTCTCAATTGATTTTGATTTGATTCGCAGATACTTTGTGTCACATATTCTTCAGTTTCAGTTTCATAAGAAGTTATGCAGTTTTAGAGAAAACAATGTTTCCCTCCATGAGTGCGATATCGATGAGGACCGGGACGCAGGACAGGCACTCAAGTACTGCTCAGTCATAAGACTTCATTTTTTAAATGTTTTGTCAATTGTTTTAGAAAAATGTTAGAAAAAGGTTCGTCTGAGAAATGGCCGAAACAACTGAAAGAGTTGGTCGGCACAGAGAAAATGGATGTCCAGCCTCTGCTCGAATATTTCAAACCATTGCAAGAATATTTGGACGAACAGCTGAAGGGCCAAAAAATTGGTTGGAATATCGATAGTAATTCAATTGACTCTTAAATTGAAAGTTATTTCAGTTTATTCTCTTTTTTTTTCTTCAAAGTCGATGAATACATGTCTTCCTCAGCAATGGTTTCAATGAAAGTCAATTCTATTCCATTATTTGTCTTCATTTTGTCGTTCATTATCTTAATTCAAATGATTTATTGATAAATAAATATTTTTAATATCAATAAAAATAGTGTTTTTGAACATAATTTGCTTCTCATTCAATGATTAAGATATTTGCAATAATCAAAGATATTCTGAGCGCCAAAATTTGGGATTTGACCACTCCCACCCCCCCTCTAGACAAAGACCGTTGACCTACCCTATGACTCCTATAGGTTTATACCCGAATTCAATTTATATATTATCTGTATTTTTGTGTCAAATACTTTTGATTAAATGATAAAATTTAAGTCAAATTCAGGTTTGAGTCACTTCTTAGATAACAAGTAAGTCTTAAAGGGAGTCATCCTTTGGTTCGTTAGAAGTTTCGCGAAAAAAGTGAATATATTTAATAATTTAAAAATAAAAACTTAATCTAATCTCAATATTTGATTCTCAGACTTTGGACATCAGTTATCACACGACTTGAGAACTGTACTCATATTCTGTGCTAAATTCGAGTTAAACAGAATTAAGCAATACTTTGATTTTATTATATTTCGTTAACTTTCAACTATTTGTATAAAAGCCTAGAGGACTGACTACTGTCTGTCTATTCTCTGATCATCATTTAGTTGCATGATTGAAATTGGTGAGTCTACCAAATTGATATCAAGGTAATTGTAAATACTGACTCCAAATATAAGAATAAAGAGAAAGTTATTGAGTCTGAATGAGTCCAACATTTAATTGAGTGAATGGCAACGCTTTGATTGATTGGCTAACAATCAGATACTTCAACATTTGGACATTGAACTGTTCCCGAGCACATGGCTGGCAATGAGCCGGCGTTTCAATAATCTAAGTCATTGTTCAAACCATTATTGGTATTATCTAATCAACTGATTATATAAATATAAAAATCGTTTAAACAGAAGTCAAAGTTTCACAACTTATAGTTGAACTCATCTCTCAGTTAAGATTGAAGTGACTCTCAATAGATGTTCTTGTTAAAAATTAAATTCCAAGCTGTGTTGTGTCCAGCTTGAAATCAATAGTTCCAATTGGATGACGTCATTGGTGTTGTGCTCCACACTCAGTAAGAGTTGAGTAGAGTAGGGGTTGTTTACTGTTGAGTACAGTTTAATATATCAGTCGTCATGTGATTCAAGTTTAAGTCAATTAAATGTCACTAAAAATCGCTTAAAATTATTACTGAAATTGAAATCACTCTTAAAATAACTGCAAAATTCTGTTCAAATACGAGTCAATTAAAACTTAAGTTAAACTCAGAAGACGTCAAATGTTTAGTTATTTTTTCAATCCGTAAACCCTTTGAATAACTGAGCGATCGATAGTTTGAATCATTTTTCTTCAATTTTTCCTCATTTCGAGGAAATTATTTTAATTTATTTTATTATTTATTTATTAAATTATTTTTTGTCATTCAATTGGCTGTCAATCAAAGGGTGAGTCAAATGATATAATATTTGCCATCAAATCAAATGACTTATTAGTGGTTTGAATATTATTTGTAAACAGTTCTCAAAATGCAGAGACAAATGACAAAAACCATTGTCTCCACAAATGCCACCGAAGATGAATTCAGTTCCAAATATTCCTCAGAATCTGATTCTGAGACCACTATTCATAAGAGAAGTTTGTCTTTGGGTTCGAGTGATAGGTCACAAGTGATGCCATTAGTGAAGACCCACCGAAGAAACGCATCCCTTCGCCAGCGTTTGGAAAATGCAGAGCAAATGGTTCACGACTTTGTGGTCGGCGCTGAAGAGATTGCGGGACAGGCAGTCATCAAACTATGTTCGGAGGCCTGGAATGTCTGTCACTTCAACGCTCTGCCCAAATGGCTTCAGGACAACGACTACCTCCATAAGGGACACAGACCTCCACTGCCGTCCTTCTGGTTGTGCTTTAAGTCAATTTTTCGTCTGCACACAGAGACCGGCAATATATGGACCCATGGGTTGGGAACTCTCATATTCATCAGTCTTTTCATTTATAAAATGATCACTTATGGGGAACACCACAAGATTATCGACCGAATAATGTTAGGCATTTATTTCTCGGGCGCCATCACCTGTCTGTCCTTCTCGACGCTGTTCCACACCTGTAGCTGTCATTCGCGTCAGGTCTCGAAACTGTGCTCCAAACTGGACTACTGCGGGATTTCCATTCAGATAATCGGATCAATGATTCCGGCGCTCTATTATGGCTTTTACTACAATAGCTTCGCGTATATGACTTACATAGGGTTCGGAATAATCCTCTGCGGGATATCTATCTTCATATCTCTTTGGGATAAGTTCGGGGAACCAAAGTTCCGGCCGCTGAGGATGATTGTCTTCGCGGCGTTCGGGTTGTCAAACATTATCCCCGCCATCCACTGGTTCTTCGTATTGGAGACCCATTTGTTTGGCTACTTCGCGCTGTTCATAGTCCAGGGCGTGATTTATGTGATGGGGGGTCTCCTATACGTTGTCCGAATACCTGAGCGATTCTTTCCGGGAAAGTGTGACTATTATTTTCAATCGCACCAAATATTCCACATAATGGTAGTGATGGCGGCCATCGTCCACCTCAACGGCTTGAGTGGAATGGCTGAGGCCAGACTCATGCCAATGCCCTGAGTTTAGACTAACAGTCCATTCCATACAACAACCCATAGCTTTGTTTAGTTTTAATTTAAACCAAAATCTATTTACTCGCGAAATGAGAGCACAACTGAAACACACAAATGATTAACAAAATGCTTAAAGTTTTGATTAAAATCTCAAATGATTTGATCGACAAATATGTTATGAAAATCAGTGCCTTATATCGAAATCTCATTCGATATAAATATTAAAGGATTTGAGCACAACATAAACATTTGTGAATTATATTTAGTGATAGTCTTTCCTCTGATTACTCTTTCGTATTGAATAATCAGATTATCTGTAAAACTATTGCCAGAAATTTATTGATTTTAGATATCGAGTAATATTTGTGATTATATTTTCTAAAATAAGTTATTATTTTTCAAATTTTATTCATTTGTATTAAGTCTAGAATTTATTTGAATAGTGGAATAAAAGTACAATTTTTGTCCTCAACTTTGTTCGCAATTTATTACTGATTCCTCTTTTGGAAAGTGGCCAACATATCAATTAAGGCGATTGCCAAGGTTAATTCAATTGCTAATAGACAAACTGTTGGTTCATACTTTCGTAATTTTCCACATCATGCGCTTATCAAGGTAGTTGCAAATTATTTCAACAATAAACTATACGACAATTAACTGAAGCGTATAATTGCAGCTCTAAATTTAGCAAGTATATTTGCAGATAGGAAATTCGTTGAAAACTATTTCCTTTAATATTTGTTACACTTTGAAAGCCATAGCAACAAGGACATTGTTTCGCATTCCTAGTCTTCAATGATTTGATAACATCCAGAGATGGAAGGATTCCAAACTTGTTTAACAATTCGATAAATATTATGTAATAATTATTTATTGAAAATTGTGACAAAATTTCAATTACTTGAACATTGTTTTCATGTTTTTATTGGCAAACAATTGTTTTATAAAACTTCACTCAACTTAAGTACCGATCAATTGATTACAATAATTATAATAAATATTTGATAATCAGTTGTCTCCCAATTCTGTTCAATCTATTCTTCTCTAATAATAAATCAATGTTTAAAATCATTTAAATAAGTGTTAAATAACACCGATTAGAATCCCTATTAAAGTTTCAATACATTTATGAGTCTCTTTCGATGATCTTGGTCATTTGAATTTACATAAAATAGATTGTTTGGTAGCAAAATAAAAACTTAATTAAGAGTAAGACATGATTTAGTATTTTATTGGAATTTTTTCATTTAACAATTTTTTTTAAGAATTCTTCAAAACTCTTAATAGTTTTCAAAATGACTTTATTCACGGCTTGTCCTCAAAGTAATTCCAAACACATATTTTCTATATACATATGCTATGATATTTATACCTTGTTCACATTTCAGTATAGATATAAGGGTTTCTATAAGGGAATCAAACTCTACAATAACCTGACTTTGGAGACAAGAGAGAGCTCTACATTGAGTTCTTTTAAAAGACTTAGTTTTATATTTTTTAGACAAAATTAATAATTTTATAACATTTTTAGTATTTATTTTAAAAAACGATAGATTTTATAAACTGAACGCAAGTTAAAAATGATGTTAACCCTGATTAACGTTAAGTTGTCTTTCAGTATAAATAAAGATTCCATTCCATTCCATTCCATATTAATCTGCCGGTGAAGACAATAATAATGATAGAATTGTTTTCTATTCATATTCTGAAGATATGCAATGGTTTGTTGTATAAGATTTGCTATTATGTTCTTGATCATTTCAGGATATAAGACATTATTTGATGACAACACTGATTACAAATATTTTGGAAACTATTTTAGTGAATGATTTTGGCGAAAATCCCGGGATTCATAAAAATAAGACTTGAATCAAATTATGAGCAGGGTAAGCTTTGTAGTTTAATTCAATGATTATATCTACTCTTTATATTTGTATTTCTTAAAGACAATGACTGATCTCCAAGAAAAGTGGTGACAATCCGATTATTTATCCCCAGAAACTGGATTCAAAGGATTAACGCGAATAACTGATATGGTTTTCAATTCCTATTCGGATACAAACATCGGGTATACATATATCTGTGATATTCTAGGAATGTTCAAACCACTTAAAAAATTATTTCTCTATTGATCCTGCAATTCCTCATTTTTGGTATTAAAGTGTGGGCTGTACTCCGACTCAATCATTGTCACTAATTTTCATAACTAATTAGTAATTACTTTACTAGTGATTAGCTAAAAGTCAAACAAAATAATTAATGATTTTTCAAATTAAAGCTCTAAAAGTTGTTTTAAATTTTGGCTAAAATCATAAGAATTGAAATTTATTTGTATTCAAACGAATTAAAACATTTCAGATATTAATTTGATGAGTAATCACACCTTAAGTCTTATTAAACAATTAATTAAACAAAAATCATATGTTTTTAATAAACAATTAAATACTGAAACTAAAGAATATTTGCTTTAAATTTGCGTTTATTTAATTTATATAAGAATTCGTCCAAAATATGATTATTAGCCACAAAAAAATGCGAAAATTATAATAATTATAAAACGAATGTATTTATTGAATGAATTTAATAAATTCGTCAAAAATTCTGATTCAAAGAAAGAGAATTACTTTTTCAGAAAAATATCATTCAGTCCATAACCAATTGGGGTACTCATTGCTAAAGATTGACCGCCCCATCCATAGCCATTCCATCCCAGGCGTGATGCATAAACTGGTGCCGACACTATAGGAGCCGAATAATATGCTTGCGAAGAATATACTCGAGGAGAATATATTCGAGAATATGCTGAATATGGCGCTCTATAAACAGCTGATGAATAGGTTGGAGTAGCCATATAGCGGGAACGGAGTGCTACAAGAGGTCTATAACCACGATCTTGATAAACATGAGTGGTTCCATAGTTTGATCTGATGTAGTATTCCTCAGAAGCCAAGACCACAACAATTAACGACAATATGACAACAAAAGCCTATTTGTGGGAAAATAGTTTAAATATCAGTGAAATACTTTTCGAAACATATTTTACCGAAGAATTCATAATATTTGGGATTTTGATAAACAACTCAATTAAACGAATAGAATGAGTGATACATCAAATGTACATCAAATTCATCAAATATCACATTAGATGAGGAGGTTTTGTCTTTTATAGTGGGCTTTGGTTTCAGATTCAAACCTTGAATTCTTCTCTTCTTATTATTCTTTTATTTAAAGAATGTGTGGTTCAAAGAAAACCATTTTAAGTAAATTAATAATATTTTCCTCAATCAAAGCCATCATTTTGTCAAAAGAAGATAATTTTCTGTTGATTTTATTTCATTTGTTAGAAAACATTAATTGAAAGAAAAATTCAAATAATTTGTCGGATGATTCAAAACTAATTCGAGTCTGTAATCAATAAAACATATATTCATAACTAAATTACTTTTTTCAAGGCTTTTGTTTCGCAATCAGTGTTAAGACATTATCTTTAATCAGATAATCCACATAATACTCATCTAAGAGATGTCCATAAACTCATTCAATTAGTGTTTTGTAAGAAAAGAATAATCAAATCTCTGGCTTTACAAGAACTCCAACTTTACACCTGGAATATTACTATTGCAATAGTAAAAGCTACCAAGCTTAAAATCAAATATGATCTACAATACTACTTAAATTATCTTGTTCACACTAAATTGAATATCAATTAAAAAAAGGATTTGACTTAAATAGGAATTTATTCAAAAAATCTTCAAACTCTTAAACACAATTGAATTATAAAAAAGTGTTCAGTTATTGTTGGCATTGTTGGGTTGGGGGACGCCGTGGGTGGTGACCACCACTCTGTCGTTCACAGTTTCTATGCTTTCGATGCTTTCATTTGCATCCACTTTAAAGCAAATCAAAACAATTAATAATTTAAAGCAAAGTTTGGTCCTTTTATTACAGTTTTCCCTATCATTAACAGATCCCAAACTCTTATTGATGTTTCCGTTTCCGTTGGCTTTTTTAGATATGGACTTCCGGGTGACATCATTTCGGCCAAAACAGCACCGGTTTATCAAATAGATTAAGAGGATAACAAAGAAAACGATGGCCAACAGAATCAAAGTCATCAAAACGATAGCAGAGTTATCATCTGAAGTCCGTTTGTCATACAAAGGTCTCGAACTCCTATTCGATGACATTCTTATGATTGAATGATTCGGTGACTAATTGATCGAAAACTACACAAATTTCAAACTATTCAATGCAAACACTATTTGTAATCGTAATTATGTGAAATCACTCTTCACGAGAGTCGACTCATTTTTGTCATTTCTCTTATAAACTAAATGCCATTCATTTTGGTTCAGTAATTAAAAGTTTTTTAAAAATTCATGAAATATATACGATATGAGGACAACGAGTATAGCCAAGAAGATCACACTAATACCTCTAATACCTGTAAATATTGAGTAAAGTGTATTTTATCAGTTAGTCATCTTAAACACAATATTACATAAAAGCCAGAGTTTCAATGATTAAAGTAAATGTTGAAATGGTCTTGCACGTATTCTCAACAATTGATTCCTCAAATCCATTAAACAAATCAAAATCAAAATTAAATTCAAATCAGTTTTCAATCATAACTTTAACTCTAATTATTTTGAATCAATTATGGAAACAACATTGAGAAGTAGGACCTCCTCATCCAATGCTGTTTTGCCCGACCCTCCGGTCATTCAGACAAACGCCAGTCGATCAGAAAGAGACAAAAAAGAGACTTCTGCTCGACGTATACGTAGAAAACGAGAGCACCGGACAAAGAACTATGAGTATGAAGACGAGTGCCTGACATCTGAGCCCAAAGACAATCAGCAGACAAGTGATGGCGAATCAACCGATTTGTTAGACGATAGAAACCAAGAGTATAGTAAAAGAGGTGTAAATATTCACTTCGATTCGATGGCGTCTCTGATCACAAACATTGCCATCGGAGTCATTATCGGAGTCGTTGTCTCCAAATATCTGTTCAATTGATTCTCAAATCGATAAAAGATTTGCTTTAATCTCAAAATTTTTCTAATTTAGAATTAATTTCGTTAAAATAAATCGATTTTCAACTTTAAGTCCAATATTAAATGAAATTTCAATTTTCAAAACTAGAGATCGAAATAAGATTAATGGTTGACATTTGTCTTAACCAAGATGTCAGACCAAGATGTCCAGTTCCAATTATCAAAACATTGTTATCATTGATAAAGTTATTTAATAAACCATGATAACAAAATGGTGATCAACAAATGCATAATTTGATGCTAAATAGCTATTAATATGAGAATTATTTGATACCCTTTTAATATAGTTTGTGAAAACACTCTCTACGGGAGCCTAAAGAGTTATAAAAACATTTGATAACATCATATTCTGTGCAATATTTTCAATATTGTCTACTTATCTGAAGACAAAATAAACAGAATTACAGTTCAAACTATATTTATTCGTCTGAATTATGAGATAAGAGGAGAAAAACAAAGAATAATTTCATTGGAAAGAGTTGGTGACGATTCGGCGATAAATATTGCAGCAAATAATAGGCTCTTAAATGATCTCTAAATTATTGCTTTGGTTTCGGACAATGAATTTCAGTTCACTTTCTTCTGTTAATGTAATCTTGAGATCAAAACAAATATTTGAAATGAAAAATATTAATGAACTTTGAATTCTGATTCCAATATTTTGAATGCATTTCTAGAAATAAACTTTACATAAAATTTAGAGGTTATCACAAATTAGTAAATATTATTGCATTCAATGTATTGATAAGTGAGAAGACATCACTTATATAAAGATCAGTTCTAACCAGAGTTGTTGTTCACATCAATTCATATCAATATTAATATATTTTTAGTCGAAAACAGATTTTCGATTCAGTTATGAAAGAAATTAAATGCAATGAAGAACCAAAATGGGCTGCAAAGTAGCAAGAATACATTTTTTGAAGGCTTTGCTCATTGCATCGATTATGTTCAACGATCTTCTGTCCATTTGGATTTTAGTTCGCAAATCGGATCTTGATAATAAACAAAGTAATGATGACAACATTCATCCGATTCTTCCGCCAATATATTCGTTGGTAACCATTTTGTTTTCAATGAGCTTCGGCTGTACAGCAATTTATTATTCAAGTGAAACACTTCTTGCAATCTATAGTATTCTGAGCGTAATATCGGTTCCCATCTCTATATTAGTGATGCTTCGGATCAAAATTTATATTCATGTTGTGTTCAATTGTGTGGTTTGCATTCTTTCCCTCTTTTTGTTACACGAGTTAAGGGAACTCAAAACCCGTGATTCCTTTGATTCTAATTCTGAGCGTTCGGGCATTAATAACAACTCATTCACTTCAAATTATTTGGACGATAGTGTACGGCCCAGACCTCCCAAATATGAAGAATGTCAGCCCCCAGTCAGACCTCCTAAATATGAAGATGTATTTGGAGATAATGCCAACAGATTTGTGGTCACTATTTGAATATTCATAACAAATGCTCCGAAAGAGAGAATATTTTAAAATCATTCATAAAATCTCTGTATTTATCATTCATTAAAAATAAAACTCATTAAAAGTATATTTGATTTGAATTTTATTGTGAATGTATTTCCATTTATTCCTACAAATAATGTTTCGGATGGAAAGTCAACAAAATATTTGACCGTTTATTTAGACATCACTTGAAGTCTCTGTTATCGACGTTTCCTTTGGTTATTATCAGCGAAAAAATACAAATTTTCGTCGTTTACCACAATTATTGACAAAACCAGTCATTAGAAGTGATAAACCAATTGCTGTAATAATAAAATTTAAGTTAAATTTTGATAAATAGTGGTAAAAGTTTACCGAAATGGGCGGTGAAGAGGAGCTACCGATGACCTACAGGTCTACGACATTCACAATTGTCAAATGGACTCTCGTTTTCCTTATAATCTTAAACGTTTTGAGCTCTATTTGGGTCGGAATTTATATGAATAAGACTATAGAACGCATCAAAAACCGAAACGACAGACCACTTGACCCATACCGCGATCGAAATATCAAAACAGTCCTCGAAGTTTGGAAAGGGGTGACCATAACTGTTCTGGTTCTCACAGATATCGCCTGTCTTTTTGGTATATTTGGCGCTATAAAAGAGCACTACTGTCTTGTTATGGTCTTCGGTGTAATTATGTTGATATACGCCATATTCAGCGCTGCCTCAGATTATAGTCGAGGTAGTATATCTTCGTGGGCGGTCTCTTTCACAACGGGTATAGTTTCGTGTCTTTTTGGTCACAAAATTCGAGTGGAAGTCATTCATCCGACTATTTATTCGACGCCTATTAATGATTAAAAATTGTTTTCAAACATTTTCTTAACTCAACTGAATGTCGACTATTCTTAAGTTATTTATTGACAGAAATGATTTCGATTATTCTCAATGTCAGACAAATCTACTTAATTATATACTAAACTGTTTTGTCTAAACATAATAATAATGTTTTCAGTTTTGATATTCATCTGTAAATTATTTAATTTGATTCCAAAGCATTCAAATGTGTCCTTCAAATAAAGTCTATTTAAATTGTGTTCATTCAACAAATGTTTGGTTATGGCCGGGAATCCCCTCTTTTTCACTGCATTTACAGTATGTAAAATGTAGTATATAAGATTGGTAACTAAACCCTCCACCAACCAACCCACCCACCCCCTCTTCTTTATTATCAACGGGAAATTTGTATTCTTTATTATCAACGAGGAATTATGATTATTCTTTATTAGCAGTGAAGAATTGAAATTCACGTTAAGATCAAATTCTGAAGTTATAGACGTTTTTCTTTATTATCAATGGGAAAATTAAAATTACTGTAAATGTAGTTTATGTGTTTGGTTCAAACCTTGTTTTTTAATATTTCTGGCGGCGATTGTATTAACTTTTCATTTAATTAGTAAAAAGTGAGTATTGTTTGAAAAGTTTAACATAAGCTTTACTTTGCATTTAAAACCAACTAATGTTTGAAAATCAATGTACTCTACGTTAAAGACATTTCTTTCAGCCATCTATCCAAGGGTGAGATTAGTCGGAAGGGGCATAGGAAGGGCCTATGTGGGCCATATGTGAACTTTCTCTCGGTTACCTATGCCTCTCTCACACCTCTAACGTTAAAATTTTTGATACGCGGGGCAAATCTGTCACAAAATTCTAGCCTCAGGAGCAGAGAGCGAAGCCTCCACCAACTAACCGAACCACCTTGCTCACCATTGGGTTTATCCAAAGTATTTTAAATCTAATTCTCTTTATTAAAAATATTTAATTTAATGGCTTTTTATAATTTTGAAGTTACCTTTTGATCAGAGGTCTTTGATCAAGCTTTTTTTTTAACCAGGGAGATAAGAAGTGAGGATTTTAGTTAAAAAATGAATAATTTAGGTATTGATAAATGGATGTGTTGGTATTATTATACTACTAATATTACCATGCAAATACATTTTGTATGTCCGATCAAAATAATAGACGTGAATATTGAAATTGAGTTAATTTTGTCGAATATTTATGTGTTTCTCAACTATTGATCGAATTTTGTGCTATAATTAAGAAACTTATTTACTTCGGGGATAACTGAAAGCAATGTTACGGTTCAACAGTTTTGATGCAAACACTTATTAGGATCGGAGACGAAGTGAGACAATCGAATCACCACTGAAACCACTGACCATCTCTTCAAACCAAAACATATTAAACATGACTCATATGAGACACACTTTAGTCTTAGAGATAAATCTCCCAATTTTTACAACTTGAAGATCGTTACACACACTCACAATCATTGTATATTAAAATTAGCCTTTATCCTGGTCCCTCACATGATGAACAATTATAGAATATTAAATTTTATCCACATTACTATTTCTATGAGTATGCTTTGTAAACAAAGTAGCCAAGATGAAGTCAGTGAAAACTATTCAATTAGTTGAGTGAAAGTTAATCTAATATTTGCTTACTTTTATCAACGGTCGGCCTCAACGCCTGTTGTTGTGTATCTGTAATCAAAATCAATAATTAGAGTAAATCATAATTAAACGAATCAAATAATTGCTTCGATCGACAAAAAGAAGACTTAGAAGAAATACAGGGTTCAAAGCAGAGGTCATCACGAGGGGGTATAGTATCCCCCTGTCAGGGAAAAATTTTGGAAATACCGCTCCTATACCTCCTCTAGGATTTTGTTCAAAATCTTGTGAAACCCCCCCTCCCCCTATCCCCCTGTCGGCGAGGAGCTTGATGACCTCTGGTTTAAACCTAAAATAGAATGTTTTGCCCAAAATTTATTCAAATTCTTATTTATTTTAATTGAAGCATGATGAAATTGAATGAAATAAATAACATGTTTAATGAATATTGAACATGCTTATTCTTGAGAACACACAATCTGTCTAAATCTTAATCAGTAATGGCCAAGCAGGTGGTATAACAAAAAGCTCCCTAATTTTTGACATGAGGCTCGGTACCTTGGCCATCGCTGATCTAAAGAGAACTAATATCTGGAATTGAAATTTAAAAAAATTTTAGAATTTGTAATTATGTCAGATCTGATGCATTACTTATTAAGTGAAACCATTTTAATGATCGTATTTTTGAATGAAATAATGTCTGAGAAGAAAGAATTTAAATGTCTTTTATTGAAGTTCTGATAAATTGTAGAGAAGTGTCGAATACTGTGATCACGATTTTCAATCAACAAAATAGAAATGCATTAAGAATTCCTTTGAATTAATAACTGGAACCTCTTGGAAATAAGAACCAAAAGAAGAAGTCGTCGGCAATTGAATTAAATAAAATTTGCTGCTAAATGAAATCCTAAGAAAATTTAACATGTTAAGTTGGAATGGCATTGTATTTATGTTGCGGAACAACTTAACATTTGAGCAAATTTAACATCACTTTTAGCTTATACTCACAGTTAAAAAATGTATAAATTATAAGTTTATCGTTACTGTAATTTATTTGATCACTAATTGATTAATCATTTTTTGCCGAACATTCAAAAAGTTGATTGTTTACAAAGTTTTGGGAAATATGTGTAAAATTCAATATAATGTGAATTAAATAAACTCATTAAACAGGAAAATAATGCGTTGAAGTAAGAGATGATCATGTCACTTTAATGTGTCTCAAGAGAGTCAACTGTTCAGTATTCCAAAAGAAAAAGAGATTTTCAATTATTAGAATAATGGAAGTACTATTCGAGTTAGCAACTAGGAACTAGCTAATAGTCCAGTTCAAGCTCTTCATATTCGTCAAAAGCGTAGAACTGGTGATAGCTCTCAAATAGTGTGCAATCATTAAAAGTGAATTATAATGGAGTCGATTCCCGAAACGAAATTTTCTCACAACTAGTAAATGATTGAAGTGTTTGGCGACAAACGAGTCGATTATACGACTCAACAAAATATCGACAGAAACTTATGACAGAAGAATAGACCAGTTTTTAGCTCAATATAAGAGGGCATATGTTTTTGTCGCTCACAGTATTGAAAATTTGATGTCATCTGCAAAATGTGACCATTCCTTCAATTCACTCAATTGCTTGAAATGATCATCAATTGAAAAAGAGTCAAATTGGAAGCACTGACAGCATTCTTGACAATGAATGCAAACAAAGATTCAAATGAATGATTGGATACACTTCTAGATATCAAACGTCTATTCTTTGTATAATATATGGTCTAAAGGGTCAGTCATATAAAGATTCTCTGAAATGATGGGGAAAATGATCGTTGAATAGACGTAATAATGCGAAACATTTGTGTTTTGATTCCTCAGAATTAGCTTTTATTGAATTTATTGCTTCGATTATAACTCATTCTATAAGCGACGCAACGGTCCGAATGTTTCCCATAGATATAAACACTCTTTTCCTTTATTATTAATAACTTATTAATTCATTTCATATCACAGATGACCAGGAACCAAACAAAATCAAAAACTTGTCAATTATTTTAACTCCAATCGTCTTATTTATGATTATTCAAAATTATTATTATAATTTCCAAGATTCTTTATTAGATTTATTTTATGTCTAACTCTGGTAACCCTTGAAAATTAGGGATCGACCCAAATGATAACTGTGCAGGTGGTCTCAAATAAATAAGCTCCCAATATAAGCATCACTGAATATATTTTCCAAAATTGGACTTTCGTTGGACTCATCCTTAAGATAAGTAAAACTTTTTGATCTAAAATAAAATTATTTCGAAACCAATAGAATTGAGCGCAAAAATTACTTAAAAATAACATATTTTTTATATGACTCGGTTTTTCTAAAATATTCACCAAGATTATTAGATTTGAGATTTTTCTTTGTAAAAACAATTGTGTTTAACTTACACTGGATATAGACAATGGTTCCGCCCACTCCGATGAATATCAAAAACTGCACAAAAGATTACAAATTAATGAATAAAATATTTATAAAAACAAAACTTTAATAAATTTAGTTATAATTTTAAATTATTCTCCATTTAAAAAAAGAGTAAAACATTTTTTTAATTCTCGATATAAGAGGATAAGAGACTTCAAAATATGATTAATTATTTGAATAAATAATTTTTAATGACATTTTGTAAGAAAGACGCTCTTTTGGTATTTATGGTGAGCACAGCGAGGTATCCAAAATCTACTGTATATCTCAGGCTTACCCAAGGGGGGTATAACTCGAACAGGGATGCGGAATGGGGGGCCTAACGCTTAGGCCCTCCCTAGGCTCGAAAATTTCAGATTTGGCCCCCCCTAAGGGTCTGAGAAAAAAATCGAGATCCGTTTGGCCCCCCTACGACCCCCCCTAGAGTCGCGGACCTTCCGCATGCCTGAACTCGAAATACCCCTCTGAGGCCGAAAATTTTGTAACACTCCCCCATGAAATTTTGTCGGCGAAAAATTGGGGGTTTAGGTGCAAAATTTATCCGACCTATACCCCATTTAAAAGTTTTCACAAAAGCTTAGGACACTCCCCCTAATGCCCCTCTGAGCCGAAGAGCTTGGGCATGTCTGGGATATCTATACTTGCAAGTTTTATGTAATTGTGAAAATCTATATGCTCACTCAAAGGTAGGCGATGACCAGAGTTATATTTTGATTATTTTTCACTACATTTACAGAATGTAATATGTAGTATACAGAGGGCTATACCTATAATTTTAATAGTAACTAAGCTGTAATAACTTTTTAAATATACAACACACAGACATCTATTATATATCGAATTGAAGCTCGGTTATCATAGATTAGTTATCCTTAAGTTTTGTTTAAATTAGATTGAAGGGTTTCAAATGACAATAAATTCATTAACATCACTGCATAAAAATGCTTTCCAATCAATAAGAGTTTTGTGTGTAGCGCGAGTGTTAAGACTGGAAAGCATAACACTCTCGCATTGAAAATAATGCTTAAGCGTTGGGAAACTAGCAAAATTTAGTCCCGTAAACTAACCGTGACCAGGACAAGACAACAATTCATTTCGAAAAATTGACAATGTAGTTTTATTTATAAAATATCTGGTCATCATATAGAGATAATCTCAACGAGGTTAATTGTGAAATTTTGATTTAAATTCAATAAAGAAGTCCATTAAAAATATGGGTATAGCCCTCTGTATAAGATTGGTAACTAAACCACCACCAACCAACCAACCCACCAACCAACCAAAGCTTGAAAAGCTTTAAACTTGGTCAAACATTCCCTCTTTTAATTATTGTAATTATAACTAAAGAAAGACAAAAGATTTGAACGCAAGAGACTAATAAATTGGATAAACAGACAAATTCTTTAATCTTGTTACAAATTTTAAATCTGAAAATTATTCTTTTGATTATCCCCACAGTCTCTTAAGGATTGTACAGGATAGCTTTTGGAGAACCAATTATCATAGATTATTATAGTTTTTTTTAAGTTTAATCAATCATATTTTGAAATGATTTTTGATTAATTTTGATACTTTTGTTGAGAATCGATAGGCATTTAAATAAAGTGGAAAAAAGTGTAGTTTGAATCATTGCTCAAGCTCAAGCCATCACAAGCCAGAAGAGGTTATAACAAATTTTTCTCCGGGAGGGCATTACAACTTGTACAAGGTGATTGTCCATAAATTTAAAGTTAAACAAGTTTTTCAGTAAGAGAGGAGGGGTTAGGGAAGAACAAAAAAGGGCCACT
This sequence comes from Punctoribates punctum, assembly GCA_034698165.1. Taxonomy (NCBI): domain Eukaryota; kingdom Metazoa; phylum Arthropoda; class Arachnida; order Sarcoptiformes; family Punctoribatidae; genus Punctoribates; species Punctoribates punctum. The sequence goes on along the minus strand of JAQGBD010000508.1, from coordinate 861 downwards.
TTTCTGAACAAATCGTAGGGGACCAGTGATCCATAAATTCTAGGGGGTATTTACCCAATACCCCCCTTTAGGCATCACTAGTTTGAATGAAGCAATACTTACAGCGATACCGATGACAAGCATTGCCGCCAATAAATAAAAAGATCGCTTTCGAGTGATGAAGTCATTGACGGCACAGCTCTCGATATAATTATTAGTGCGAACCTGAGCTTCGGTTCCATAATCTTTGGATAGCAATGAAGAGTATGTGTGACAATTAGGCAGTGCTGGCATCGATGCCAACTGTGCTACACCTACTCTCGTCTGATAGTTGTGTCCAATTTGCTGATCCATAAGACTCTAATGTCTTGAAATATCGATTAGTCGTCGGAAGAAATAGTTTTCGAGTATTTTTTTCAATTGAAAAATTGTGTTCAATATATAAAGTTTGTGCCGATTGAGTAAATATTGGAGTTTGAAGCCCTCATTCACTGTTCGCTCTGTTATAACACTTTATATTTTTGTTGGTAAATAAGTTTCATGTCTTATGTCCGCACAAATTATTTTCAGTTTCAGTCAAACGTTTACTTAGTCTTCGATTCGTTGGAAATTCGGCCAAAAGTGTTGTAAACGCGTTGCAAACATTCCTCTAAATAGAGATAAGATTAACAACATTTACACAAACTATTGACCAAATAAATAGCGAATAAAAACATTTCAATCGCACCTCAAATACGATATAATCTTATGATCAGTCAATACACGACCACTCATTCAGACACATTCAGCATGGTTAATTATGGATCATTTAATCAAAAAGGAGAGAGAGAGAGAGAGAGAGAGAGAGAGAGAGAGAGAGAGAGAGAGAGATCGCTGTGCTGA